>CM062098.1:1237953-1256658 GCA_031163375.1 Conogethes punctiferalis | reverse complement strand
CCCACCATCCCCCCCCCCCCCCCACCCCCCCCCCCCCCCACCCCCCCCCCCCCACCCCCCCCCCCCCCCGGATCAGTTGCGGCTGCTAGACCAACAAGCCAGAGTTTTATGCTGAATTACAAATCCATATTTTCGTTAGTCATCTTTTATCAGGAAAAACGAACAGAAAAATAGAAGAAAGACAGAGTCATCAATGTCGATTGAATTACTATTATTTTTTTCTTTAATGACTACGATGATGGCCAGGGGCGGCCTTGTCATCATCACCGGACTGTTCGATTGAATTACAGCGAGGGTAACTGTAGTTAATTCACGCCATAACTTGTTTTAGGGATGGGATTTATATCGGTAAATATATCGGTTTCCGGTAATAGATTCTTAAACCTTAAATACATATCCTCATCATGAGCTTGTTTTGCTATGTATTTATTTACAGAAAAAAGTATCTCAGTATGTTTATCAGTTGTCTAGTACCCATAGTACAAGCTTTGGCTTGTTTGGGACCGTGTGGCGCTTGTGGTGGCCCAGGGTGGCATGTCCTGGGTTCTTATTTTTTTTCCATCGGTCCAACCAAATATACTTTTGCTTTTAATAACATAGTAGAATTTTCTTCTAATATTCGTACAAAACATGGCGTAACGTGAAACTAAGAACGTAACTTGCACAACGCACAAATTATGACTATCTCACATAAAACTTTACCGATTTCTCCCGGAATCCCCTCCCTTACCTAAGTCTCATTTCCAAACATACCGGCTTACATAACGAGGGCTTGTGCCAATTTGGCAGGGGGACCAAACCGCTGGGATGATACACGGAGACCACTCCACGGTGAATGTTTAACTTCAGATAAATGTATCAAGGATAGAACGGCTTTTTTTTTTCTCTAAATGACTACGATGATAGCCTTCTATGGGGGATGTAATGGAGCAGCCTATCAGGGATTGTAAGGGAGCGGCCCTATCATCTTGTCGCTCCAAGGCCAACCTCACCTGCCCGTGGTGCATCCTGCCGAATAACAAACGAGGCGCTGGCAAAGGACTGGTAGCGGTATAACCATCATAATTGAAGGCGTAGCTAAATTCCACAGGCCGATGACGGGCAACAGCGTCACCGGAGCGAGGGCTACGTCCTGCGATCGCCAACCCGCATGTCCAGCGTGGCGATTATGGGTATATCCTCCAGAAGTTTGCCCTAGGTGGCAAACAACTGGAGAGGCCTATGTCCAGCAATTGACTGCAATAGGCTGATAATGATATCAATTGTAATGGTTCCTGCGACACAGACCTCGTGTCTAATGCAGCCGGTCGTGGTGCATCCTGCCGAATTAATAAGCGAGGCGCTGGCAACCGAAGACGTGGCTTAATGCCATCTACTACCAATAATCACCGGAGCGAGAAGCTACGCCCTGCGATCGCCAACCCACCTGTCCAGCGGGGCGATTATGGGTATATCCTCCAGATGTTTGCCCTAAGTGGATAACAACTGGACCGGCCTATGTCCAGCAGTGGACTGCAATAGGCTGATCATGATGTTCAGACGTGGATTACGATACCTGGTCATTATAAAGTATCATGACGCGTTATTAAAGGAAACTTACAGGTTTGTTCTTTCATTATGTTTTGTTCAGTCGGTACCCTATAATAACACCTCAATCCCGTGACATAGATTTCCTATTGTGTCTAGAGTGCTAGTACCTAAAAGGATAATTAGACGTGATTGCCGTTCTATCCTGGATAAACGCCTGTGGTTACCACTCGCTTCGGACACGGGACTTCTAAAGCTAAGCTTATTCCAAATGCACGTGGAACGACGGAATTTCAGTGTACAACTTTATATGGTAGCTGTTAAGTTTAGCGCTGTTGTTCTGGGTGCTTGTTTGGGGGATAAACTCTGCTCACAGTCAGTCGTTTATGATTGCTATCAAATTGCGTGTTCGGAGCTCGCATTACTAATGAATATGTGGGAGTTTGGTTTAAAATTCAGGTAGGAGAAACGCTAAAAAAATGTTTAGTACTGAGAGGAAATTTCGTTTCGCTTAAGAATATTGTTTTTTCTGCCATTCGCAACGGTTCTTTGGAATCAGCTTCAGCTTTTTTTTTTACTTATTAGAAGAGCTTTCAGCTTGATCTCACTCCCACCTGATGGTAAGCGGTCGTGTGGTCCAAAAGTTAGGTCGACAGGCAATAATAGAACAAGACCCATTGCGCCTGTCGCTCTCACACTGAAGGCCCGTAGAGATGCCCGTTTCACGCCCCGCCTAAAGAACCCCAGGATTGTAAGAGGAAGGAAAACACATGAGCTGGAAGGGCATTCCATGACTTAATGGCACGAATGGAAAACCTCTCGGTGCGCGCCACCACAGTCTGGATGGTATGCGGAAGACAACGCTATCCAGCACGTGTTGTTCGGGCGTAAAAAAGAGTGGATGGAACGAGTTGGAATAACTCTTCGGAGCATTCCCCATTGTAAAGACGATAGAGAACACTAAGACTGGCAATTTATCTACATAACTGAAGAGGTTCTAGGTTCTTAGTCACCTCTTGATCCCCAACAACACGGATAGCACGTCACTGCAACCTGTCGAGAGCCTCCAATAGGTACTTAGGCAGAACCGTCCCAGAGTTGAGAACAATACCTAATTTAGATGAAAGTAAAAATTCCTATTGTTATCTGAAATAACCAAAGCGTGATATTCTTTAATTCTTGCCTCCACTTATTCATCTAATTGAAGTAATGGAAAAGCCGCACTTATTAAGGGTCGTTCGAGCTTCGCCGGCAATTAATAAAAAATTCCACTTCGCTCCGTCTATGCAATGTTTTGCTGTAATTTTTTCTAATTCAGCAAAAAGCGTAAAAAAAATTCGCTGCAAAATTCTGAACGCGGAATATCACGCCTCTCGGCCGCGTACATATTTCACGGTAAATGGGCGTTTGATGGAATATTCGGAGTTTTGCAAAAGTCTGCTGAAATATCAATGAAATCAGCCTTATCGTCGTCCACAGCTGGACATAGTCATACCCCAGGCTGCCATATATTCTGGCTTTTGTGTAAAATGCTTGTTTACTTTTTAATTTTAAAACTCCAAATCATCCCTAAACTGACCAAATTGAAAATAGGGCCCAAGATCAAAATTCAAATGGCTTAAAAATAATTGAATTTCTATATAACAATTATTTGTTAATATAATTAATATGTACATTGGGAGTGGCCTATGTCCAGCAGTGGACTGAAATAGGCTGATGATGATGATAAAGTATAGCTTATGACCATTCTAATCTTCTGCCTTCCGCTTTCTGCAATGTAAGTTTACATTAATTACACCGAGGTTGTGTTACCCGAGGTCGGCATTATCGAACATATTACAATTTCCCGCTCCCCAAATACCACGAAGAAAAGTTCCTGTTACGCAACTACCACTGGAATCGATTGGAACCGATTACAAACACAACATCTCCACTCCGAACAACGACGGTGGAAAATTTCAAAACTGTTGTGGAATTCTTGCCTCGAGTTCGAGCGCAACTAAAATCAAGCCGAGCAATAAAAGCAGTTTGTTGTCCGAAATATTTTGAACGGAATGATTGAATGTTTGCGGACGACGTTTGTCGTGCTTTTTTGCCGATGCTGTGATGGCGGTCTGTGTGGGTTTTTTTTTATTTGTTGGTTGGTGGAAGTGTTGGTATGGCAAAAAGGAAATCATGAAAAAAAATTTGACTTTTTGGTCGATAATAGTTTTGTATGACTGGTAGCTATCTGTGCTATGTGGGAAGTATGGAATATTCAGACAAATATAAGAGACAGGCGGGTTGGCGATCGCATGGCGTAGCTTTTCGCTCCGGTGACGCTGCTGCCCGTCATCGCTCTGTGGTATTTAGCTACGCCGTCAATTGTGATGGTTATAACCGCCACCAGTCGGTTGCCAGCGCCCTCGTTCGTTAATTCGGCAGAATGCACCACGGGCAGGTGAGGTTGGCTTGGAGCGAAAAGATGATGGATTGCTCCCTTACATCCTAAATATATATGTATCAGAGGTAACATACAATAGCGAATGATCACAAATGTGACTTTCTGGGGAATTAATGAGCGACTTAAGCCCTATGTTTCTCTTACTTTGAGTTTAGGCAGATACAGAGTATTGTATGGAATGGGATAGGTACATTAATTTGAATGAATATTATCAGTTAATGAAACGATCATTATTATGCTTAATACTAAATATTACCTCGATCAAGAAACGTTCTCTACCAAGTACCAACCTTCAAATGCCAAAGACATTTCCAGTCACAAAACCTATGCACTTTAAATCGATCAGATTACAAACCCAACATTCTACCTTAAACTAGCTAGCTACCTGACTATGAGAAAAAATTCAGTACCGCCGCAGAATTCTTGCACGATCGCGTTTATATAGAGTCGGTAAAAGCAGTTGTTGTGCGGAATATTTCATAGGAAAACGGGAATGTTTGCGCGAACGACGCATGTTGTACTTTTTGCCGCTTGGCGTTGCGATTAACAGGGTACCGTTAGGTATTAAAAAACCCATATAAAAATATGTTTAAGTTGAAAATAATGTCCTTTTGTCTCTATATAAATGTTTTGTAGCCGATTCGAAAAAGGAAGAGGTCCTCAATTCGACTGAATGTTTTTTACACAATAAACGATGTTCCAAAATTTATAAGTTAGGTAGATATTTTTTAAAAGTGCAGGCCGTATCCTAGCTCGACTTAGTAAGCTGAAGTGGCAGTGGACTGGCCATGGTCAGCCACAACACCGATAACTGTTGGGGCAAAGGTGTTCTGGAGTGGATACCGGAGCGGTATCCACAGCAGAACACCTCGTAATGTAGGATACCCTCAAACCATAGGAGTGATGGTAGGCATAGCTCTTCGCTCAACTTGAGCCCGCCCGTCCAGGAAAGGACCTCCGCCCTATAGAATACCGCAGCGAAATGACGCGTTGTGATCCGCATACTCCAAGCCAGTCCGATGGTTGGCGCGCATTAAGAGGTTTAGTTCCTCGTTCTTGCCCCGTGCCATTAAGTCATGGAATGCCCTTCCAGCTCAGGTGTTTCCTTCCTCTTACAATCCTGGGTTCTTTAGGCGGGCGTGAAACGGCATCTCAGTGGGCCTTCAGGGTGACGGCGACAGTCGCAATGGGTTTGTTCTATTATGCCTGTCGACCTAACTCTTGGACATCACGACCCTTACCATCAGGTGGAGTGAGGTCATCCTGGAACTCTTCTTATAAAAAAAAAGACGGCTGGGCAAGTGCTGGGTGCGGGAAGCCCAGGATCGGATCCTAAATCCCCCGTGTTGTATCGGTAACAAATTAAAACACAAACCTATTGCATTTTAGATAGGGATATAAAAACTCATAACGTGCCCATTTGGCAGGAACAAGCCTAGCGAGAAGGTAATTACGTTCGCCGTTGGCTGCCGGCCAGCGGCAGGTGTGGTCTATGTCCCGGCAATGCGTCCGGCAATATCGGCCGACGTGACACCGTAAACGACAAGTTATTGCCAACTAATAAATAGTGCTGCATTTTTACTGTTGTTGTAGTTGTAGTGATTTAATAACTTCATAACTTTGGATGTAAGGGAGCGACCTATCATCTTGACTGGCTCGGTGGCTCAATTGGTGACCTCTGCCTTCTGGGCCAAGGGGTTCGATCCCCACACATTACAAACATTTGTGTGTATGAACATGTCTGTTTGTATCCTCCAGAGGTTTTCCCTAAGTGGCGAACAACTGGAGTCCTTTGTCCAGCAGTGGACTGTAATAGGAGGAATTTGCTCGTAGCGGACCACCGTCGGGGTATTTTCCGCTAAACAGGAGAGATATCGGGATATCTGGGTTATGTGGGTCACTCCTATATACCCTGGTGTAAAAATTACGTTTTATTTGAAACACAATAATAGGTAATAGCAATGCAATTTACATTTCAAATGTAACCATGTCACTCTTCATCTCAGATCACGCATTGTTTTAGTACGGGAGGTAGCGATAAAAATGTTTATTGTTATGATAATAGGCTTTTATATTATATACTGTGTGACGACTTCGATGGGGTATTGGGTAGAGTGTCCTCGCTTAAAAGGCGGACGATTCGAAGGTTCTGGTTTTGATTTGGGTCGGGTTAGGTCTGAATCTATATCTACATCATCTATTTAAATTGTGGTGGGTCTGGGATTTAAAAAAGAGTCAGAAAATTAAGTAAGCGACCGAAAATTATAATTTAAACTTTTTTAGCGGAAATCGGAGGTGATATTTACGTAGTATATTATGCACTTACATCTTGATGTTTCGCCTGTGTTGCAACAGACATAGTCACAATTGAATAGGACGACACAGTACAAAATTACAGGATAAAATCTTACCCTTTAAGTCTATAACCTTGCTTGCACAAATGTGTATGTTTGCACAAATTAATTTTCTATTGTACTCCTACATTCTGCGTGGGCGCCTGTACTATGTACGGAACGCGTGCCCCATGCATCACGTACTATATTAGGGATCAGCGGCTAATAGGGCCGGTCTGACTCCCTGAACGTGTCCCACGCATCCGGGTAACGGCCCCGGTTAGAATTAACGCTATTGATGGCGTTTTAACCGGCTAGAAAAATGGGGGCCGAATATAAGTATTCGCCCTCCGTTCGCACTATTATTCGAAATGACTTTTTGACTGGGAATAAGGTACTTAGTGTGCCAAAAAGTTTATTACAAACTAAGCAGAAACGTTATGTAGCAGGTCTTTTGACCGAGAAAATGCGACGGATTACTCAACGTTTTTTCCGTCAGACATGAACCGACCCTTGGACCCTTGAACCGAACCATCTAATCGTCAGCCCTTCGCGATCCACTGCTGGACATTGGCATCACCAAAAACCGTCCTTCATCATCATCAGCCTATCACAGTCCACTGCTGGACATAGGCCTCTCCAGTGGTTCACCACAGGGAAAACATCGCCACGCTGGGCAGGGCGTAGCTTCTCGCTCCGGTGACGCTGCTGCCCGTCATCGGTATTTAGCACCGTCAATTGTGATGGTTATACCACCACCAGTCGGTTGCCAGCGCTTCGTTTGTTATTTGCACTTCGTTTGCTTACCACGGGCAGGCAGGTGAGGTTGGCTTGGAGCGAAATGATGATAGGACGCTCCCTTACATCCCCTTACAGTACAAAACCGTCCTTAATGAAATAAAATGAGTGCGTATCACATTTGAATATCACAAAACGAGCTTACAAAGTCAAAATGTCGAAACAGGCATACCTCGCTGACAACCAAAATATCGAAATATCCGAAAAATGCCTAAACTCCGGCTTCGTTATTCTTTTTGTTCATAAAAAAAAAACACATTTGAACGCGCGCGGTATACGGTATTCTAATTCCGCGACGCGGCAGGTGCCAAAACAAAAGGCCGTGTTTTGCGCCCTGTGGCTCGAAAGGGTAACGAGACTGGTTTAGGGTTGCCACCCCCCTTTTTTATAGTCATCATCATCATGCCTGTCCGGGGAAGGACCTCCACCCTATAGAATACCGCAGTCAAATGACCTCAGGGTCATGTTCCTGTCGGTGAGTAGGGTTTCCGGAGTTCGTGGGGGGATGGGGTTGGGCCGGCATGGCGCATGGCGGTGGCAACTGACAGGTAACTGGCCAGTTACTTGCCCGTTATCACAGCGACTTGGGCTTCTCTTTCGCTTTCCATCAGGCGTAGGGAAGCCATTATGTCGAGTTACTTTAAAAAAAAACAGCCTATCGCAGTCGACTGCTGGACATAGGCCTCTCCAGTTGTTAGCCACTTTGGGCAAACATCTGGAGGCTTTGTCCATAATCGCCACGCTGGGCAGGTGTGTTGGTGATCCCAGGGCTTAACTCCTGGTTCTGGTGGCGCTGCTCCTCGTGATCGGGCTGTAATAATTTAGCTATGTCTTCCATCGCGATGGTTATACCGCAATCAGTCAGTTGTCAGAGCCTCGTTTGTTATTCGGCGGTGGGCTGCGATTGGTAGAATTAGGTCGCTCCCTTACATCCTTAGTTTTTTATAGTGGATCGACATAATGGCTTCCCTACGCCTGATAAAAAGCGAAAGAGAAGCCCAAGTCGCTGTGACAACGGGCAAGTAACTGGTCAGTTACCTGTCAGTTGCCACCGCCATGCCGGCCCAACCCCAACCCCTCACGAGCTCCGGAAACCCTACTCACCGGCAGAAACACGACTCAGAGGTCATTTGACTGCGGTATTCTATAGGGTGGAGGTCCTTCCCCGGACGGGCGGCTCAATATGACCAAAATTACTTTGATTTTGGATAAACTTGGATTTTGACTTTGCGGCAGCCCTGCATTCCCTATTCAGATCACGTAGGCTTTCTTTGAGCTACTTTTTTCTGTGTAAATTATGAAAGATATTGTTTTAAATTTTTGCGGACCTTGAACATTTCTTTGTACCATATTGATGATTGGGGAAGAGAATAGACCTTAGTCTCTTGTAATAAACGAATTGAATTATGTGTACTAAATTAGATTACTTTCTTTTACTCTGCCATGATTGTGTAAAGGTTGTAAATGTCGGATTAAAACAATTTCATTTCGTATGTTGCGGATACACGTATCTCATCATCATCATCATCATCAACCTGGAAATAAACCTGGGCATATACCGATGACAATTGCCATTTGCAGGATTTGTATCAGTCACCACACTTGGTAGGCAGGTTGGTTACCGCAGTAGGTTTATTTGTACCCAGGAAAAGGCTGCCAGTTTCCTAGTATTGCCTTAGTCTTCTACGCCACCTACTTACTCTAAAGGTTGGCATAGCACTGGGCACAGCAGGTATAATTTGGGATCCAAACGCAAAAATAACTTATTAACAATAATATCTCATCATCATCATCGGCATTGCAATCCACTGCCGGACAAAGCTTCCCCAGTTTTTCGCCACTTAGGTCTGGCGTCTGGAGGTACCCATAATCGTCACTCGGGCATGCGGGTTGGCGATCGCAAGGCGTAGCTTCTCGCTCCGGTGACGCTGCGGTATTGTATACTATTTATTAATCAAGTGCAAACGAAAACTGGGTGGTAATTTAGAGTAATTCTTTTGAAAAATGACACACGCATTTTAACTTTAATTGATTGCCATAGCCTTGTTTGTTATTCAGCAGGATGCGCCACGGGCAGGTGAGGGGGGCTTGAAATGAAAAGGTGATAGTCACTCCCTTACATTCCAAGAAGAACATATTAACAATAATAATATCTATCTGTTGCCAAATTTCAAGAATAACGATCCGAGACAGGGAGCTTAATCAAAGCTCGACACAAAAGCTTCTGAAGACACTTTAAGCTTTCACGAGAGCATCCCTAATCTGAATGATTTACGATTTACTTAATGTACGCCTGTCATTTGTCATCTGAAAAATATTTCGCGATTTTCGTGTCCATTCATTTCGGTGTTCGCGTTATTAACTGTGTTTTTAGGAAGTTTAATGGAAGGTGAATCTGTGCTTTTGTGTTTTTTGTAATTTGTATCAATTAAAGTTAAAATGCGTGCGTCATTTGTCAAAAAATTACTCTAAATTACCACCCAGTTTTCGTTTGCACTTGATTAATGAAAGGTATAGAATACCGCAGCCAAATGACCTCAGGGTCGTGTTTCTGCCGGTGAGTAGGGTCTCCAGAGCTCGTGGGGTGAGTGTTGCATCAGCAGCCAGGGGTTAGGGTTAGACCGGCATGGCAATGGCAATTAACAGGTAACTGACCAGTTACTTGCCCGTTGTCACAGTGACATGGGCTTCTCATTCGCTTTCCATAAGCCATTATGAAGTGCTACTCTAAAAAAGAAGGTGGGTTTCACAAGCTTTTTCTGAGTAGATTGAATTTATATATATGTTGGGGAAATCATAAATGTCCACCAGTGGACGTTGGCAGGCTGATGATGATGATGACTATAGTTTACACTACAAATCCGGTAATCGGTAACTAATGCAATATTTTGGTATTATGTATTACAACTTTTGTGTCTTGGGACGCTTTGCAATCATTGTTAGATAGGATTTTATGGGGGCTAGTTGAACAGGAAGAAAGGTTGATATTATATTTATCATACCGTTTTTTTTTCATTTAGAAAACATTTCTTTGCATACAAAAAAGTTCGGAATAGAAGTACAATTAAAAATTAGTACCTACCACCAGGTTCGGAAAGTGGTGTCTCTCCAGAATCGGTAAGACCGGTATTAATACATTATGTTCGCAGCGTTAAGGAAATGCATAACCCACTGCAGTTACTCCCCAGTGACTTATAACTGTGAATGTAATCTAAAAGCCAGCTCCTAGGTGATATCCCAAATCCCTTATCGGGCATAAAACAGTCGCAGACGCCCTCCCTTCCTCTTCTTATTAAAAAACTCCAGTATCCCTTTGGTGGTCGTAACCATAACATACTCACATATAAGTAAGTATGACAATTGGATGTTTACTGAAGATAAAATTGATAAATACACCGATATTCGTAGATCTATATAAAAATTAATTAATATTTGTAAGTGTGTTGCCTAAACTGGGAATGGGTATAGCTTACCCTAAGTGTTGCGGAGGTCTGATGGCAGTCGCTCTGTGTAAAAGCTTAGCCCTCGCCAAATCTCTCAGTTTGGGAAGCCGACCCTGAGACAATCGGGAAAAAGGCTAGGATGATGATGATGATGATTTGTAAGTGTTTTATTTAATCAGATACAAACAGCTATTTTTGATCATCGTACATACAGCTCCCATTAATTCAAGATTACAGCCTGTGTTACGGACTGGCCGTATGGCGGCCGACCTCCTTCGCGTTTATACTTTTTTATATTTTGGTTGATCTTCTTTTCAGTGACAATTCGGTGTGTCATCGGTGTGTCAAACATCTGAAGGCTTTACCGTAATCACTCTGGGCAGACGGGCTGACGATTGTAAGGCGTATCTTTTCGCTCTCGTAACGCTGCTGCCATCGGCCTGTGGTATTTAGCTACGCCTTCAATCGTGATGGTTATACCGCCACCAGTCGGTTGCCAGAGCCTTGTTTGTATTAGGCAGGATCACATATCTGTGGACAGGATGCACCACGGGCAGGTGAGGGTGGCTTGGAGCGAAAAGATGATGGATCGCTCCCTTACATCCCTGCATAGCTCTTTCCAAAGCTTTCTGTGACACTTTGACGTTGCCTATTACCCCACAAAAGTTCTATCCTCGATACATTTATGTGGGCTAACTTGACCATTAATCAAGCTGGTAAAATCAATTCGCTCCGAGACAAGCTTTGAATACTTAGCAGCCGCTAATTAGGAATAGGATCTGGATTTTTTATGAATTATAATTTGGAATAATAATGAAGTTGGATTTTTCGGGAATACTGTTTGGTTTATCAGTTAGATTAGATCAAGGGTCTATGAGAAGAGGTTTTTACCATTAGAAAGAAGGTATACTTATCTAATGTTAAGAACCTAAAAACCTATAGATTATATACCAGTTCTTACGGTGCAGGATCCAAATACTCGCACAAAGCGCTTTGCCTCTTTAAGAGAAGCCGAAGTCAATGTGATAACGGGCAAGTAACTGGTCAGTTACCTGTCAGTTGCCACCACCATGCCGGCCCAACCTTAACCCCCCATAAGCTCCGGAAACCGGCAGAAACACGACCCGGAGGTCATTTGACTGCGGTATTCTACAGGGTGGAGGTCCTTCCCCGGACGAGCAGCTCAATCCGAGTCAAGATTCACTATGCCCATTTGATTCATCAGTATCTGGTCAAGAGATGTCCACATTGTTATATAATTTTTATCTTTAAACTAGACTCCAGATACTATAATAAACCAGTAAAATAAGCGTCGTCCCGCCATTTACATCTTTTAGTACAGATCGCAAAAAGCCGTATATTCGTTTTAGTACACCTCTAACGTCTCGGCCAGGAATCGGTCTTGCGTCCCTTTCGCACTCGTGTGGAAGAGATACCTCTATCCCTTTTTAATATTTGTAACTTAAGGTTTTGTGGTAGAGTAATTTACGAGCGGTGTTTAGTATCGATGGGTGGATTCTAAAATCGCTCTATATATAGATTTTTCTTTTTATTTGTATTGTCATCATCACTAGTCTATTGCAGTCCACTGCTGGACATAGGCCTCGCCAGTTTTTCGCCACTTTGGCCAAACATCTGGAGGCTTTATCCATACTCGCCACCCTGCACAGGCGGGTTGGCGATCCTCCGGTGACGCTGCTGCCCGTCATCTAGCTACGCCCTCAATTCTGATAGTCCGCCACAAAATCAGTCGATTGCGAGAGTCTTGTTTGCTATTCGGCAGGATGCACCACAGGCAGGTGGGGGTGGCTTGGATCGGAAAGATAATTCGCTCTCTTACATCCTCAGTCTTACATCTCATGTTGACTACACTACATCAAGTGTCCCGCCCATATTCACTTCAGTTCGCATACTTGCGTCCTAATGCGATATCACTTGATAGTAGGTAGACACGGGCGTTATGCTAGCGTCTTGGGCAGAGATCCGTTGGCAGATCAGTTACTAGATGGTAAACTATACATAGTGTAAAAAGATCACGCCTCGGTTTTGTGGAAGCAGCTTCTACAACAGTCTTTCCGAATAGCTACGACTTGGGAACCTTCAAGAAACGATCGTATTCCAATTTGAAAAGCCGGCAGCGACCCCAGAACTTGATTTGAGTTGCGTGTGTCCATGAGCAATGTCTACTGCTTACCATCACTCATCACACTTGCTACTCTGCCTCATTTTGCATCATCATCATCAGCCTATCACAGTCCATAGACAGCTGGACATAGGCCTCTCCAGTTGTTCGCCACAGGGCAAACATCTGGGCAGGCGGGTTGGCGATCGCAGGGCGTATCTTCTCGCTCCGGTGACGCTGCTGTCCGTCATCGTCAATTGTGATGGTTATACCGCCACCAGTCGGTTGCCAGCGCCTCGTTTGTTATTCAGCAGGATGCACCACGGGCAGGTGAGGTTGGCTTAGAGTAAAATGATGATAGACCGCTCCCTTACATTCCCATCCCCATCCCCATCTTGCATAAAAAAAAGTATTTCTCTTTTATCAATCAAACCAAGAACGAACGAAATTTTAACGTTCGCTACCGAATACACCCCTCCGGAACCACCTAAGGGAAAGTTATGGGTATTTACTCACTGTTTTATGTTATCGTTACAGATATAAGATATCGCATCACGTGGGATTACCTCCTTGCGCGTACGGCTCTACATGGTCGGTTTTCGCTTTTAGACGTGTGACAAGCAATGAGTTAGAGATACAAGGAACTCTTTATCATAATCATCATCAGCCTATTGCAGTCCTCTGTTAGACATAGGCCATGCAGTTGTTCGCCACTTTGGGCAAACATCTGGAGGCTTCACAGATAATCGCAGGTCGTAGCGAACGTTACACAACAGGCAGGTGAAGTTGACTTGGAGCGAAAAATTTATAGGTCGCTCTCTTACATCCCAACTCTTTATGTTGATATGGTTATTTTAGCTTGCTAAGCAATAATCGCAAAGCAACAATCAAATAAGCAAAAATCGAATCGAGCCGCCCGTCCGGGGAAGGACCTCCACCCTATAGAATACCGCAGTGAAATGACCTCTGAGTCGTGTTTCTGCCGGTGAGTAGGGTTTCCGGAGCTCGTGGGGGGTTGGGGTTGGGCCGGCATGGCGGTGGCAACTGACAGGTAACTGACCAGTTACTTGCCCGTTGTTACAGCGACTTGGGCTTCTCTTTCGTTTTCCATCAGGCGTAGGGAAGCCATTATGTCGAGCCACTATAAAAAAAAAATTATGTAAGGATAGAAAGTGACCTATCAAACCTCAACCTAGTAAATATGGCTTAAAAATACCCAGTGACGGAAAAACACATTTTACGTAGCAGTAATATTTTTATTGATATGGGTATAGTTTTATGTTCCAATGATATAAAATACGGGCGCATGTCTACCGTACGTGCCTGAGTTAAAAAGTGACTGGATTTATCGGGAGGTGCGTTTTATGTGCGTTTACACTTGATACACGAATGTGAGTTACGTTTATGTAAATACCACTTTTGGAGTCCCGTTGAAAATGTCTTGTATGAATTTTTTTTATAGTGGCTCGACATTAATGGCTTCCTGATGGAAAGCGAAAGAAAAGCCCAAGTCGCTGTGACAGCGGGCAAGTAACTGGTCAGTTACCTATCAGTTGCCACTGCCATGCCGGCCCAACCCTAACCCCCCACGAGCTCCGGAAACCCTAACCACCGGCAGAAACACGACCCAGAGGTCATTTGACTGCGGTGCGATTTTCTCGTTTAACATACAAACAAAATTGGTACAAAAATAAGTCGACTAGCATTAATAGTGTCCGAGCTATCAGAATTTCAAAAGGTGATGGATTCCCTTTTGACGATTCGTAATTTATTCATTTTCATAACCACAAAATATTGACAAGTCCATACACGCTTCATACAACACGTACTTCAGGCAAGTGACGTCACATGCCTAAACTCGTCATCATCATAATCATCAGCCTATTGCAGTCCACTGCTGAACCTATGTTCAGACCTATGAGGCCTATGCCTCTTTGGAGAGGCCTATGTCCAGCAGTTTGGTTGTTCGCCACTTAGGGCAAACATCTGGAAGATATACCCATAGTCACCTCGCTGGGCAGGCGGGTTGGCGAACGCGGGGCGTAGCGTCTCGCCATCGGTGTCGCTGCCATCCGTCCGTGGTATTCAGCTACACCTTCAATTGTGATGATCATACCGCCAGTCGGTTGCCAGAGCCTCTTTGTTATTCAGCAGGATGCACCACGGGCTGGCTTGGAGCGAGAAATTTGATAGGTCACTCCTTTACATCCACCGTATTGATTATTATCTTTGCAAAATTAACTCCCCGTCCGGGGACACAAACAAATATCACGAAGAGGGTCCCGCCTGCGGGTTCGTTGCCAAAATTGTGATGAAGGATAAAACAGTTATGTTAATGTGGACCTTTCGTTAGCGGACCGCAACTATTAGCGCGCAATCAGACCTCAGCTCCCGCGGGAATGATTCAAATTCCTGTGACCCTCAAAGGAACTGGGATTATATGAGTGTTTTATTTTGGTAAAGGTAGTATTTGGTTAACATTTTTGAGTTTAAGCGTCTTTTTGACGTATGTTTGCCGTTACATTCAAAACACGAGCGGCTAAGCTATGGAACTCTTTGCCAAAGTCCGAATTCACGTCGTGATAGATGTCATCATCATCAGCCTATTGCAGTCCACTGCTGGACATAGGCCTCTCCAGTTGTTCGCCACCTAGGGCAAACTTCTGTAGGATATACCCATAATCGCCACGCTGGGCAGGCGGGTTGGCGATCGCAGGGCGTAGCTTCCCGCTCCGGTGACGCTGCTGCCTGTCATCGGCCTGTGGTATTTAGCTACGCCTTCTATCCTGATGGTTTTACCGCCACCAGTCGGTTTGCCAGAGCCTCGTTTGTTGTTCGGCAGGATGCACCACGGGCAGGTGAGGATGGCTTGGAGCGAAAAGGTGATAGGTCACTCCCTTACATCCCGTGATAGATGTAACCTTCAGATTTTCAAGGTGAATAGGTTTTTCTGACAAGAAATTACTACAGCCAGTAACAGCCCCGTAGATGTGTGTGTAAAAAAAAACAAACCTCTCAACTCCTACATTTTGAGGCTAGAGCAATCACAGTACTTTTATCTCAGAAATCTCTTCAAAACTCCTAGTGCAAACTATCCCTATCAATATTCCACTCACTCACCAAGTGGCTGGGTTCATCATTATCAAGGTAAAAAGGCTATAAAAATCTAGACAGACCATTATTCAGTCTAACAAAAGCGAACGCGCTAAATGGGTTACTTTTATCCGATAATTAGATAAGATATTTACCTAAGTGATTAAAGATACCGAGAGGTAGTATGCTAGGTGAGTTAATTAATAATAATAATAACGTTTATTTCTCACCATAATCCTCATTGTACATAAATTAGGAACTTACATCTAGGACATAGCGAGTAGGAGTTTCATTTTACTTATAGAATATTGGTACAGTAACAATTATTCATATATACAATTAACTTAGATGTAGAACTCTTTGCCAGTACTTGAACAACAGAGAACAATGAAAGACACAGGTCCTTCCTTTGTTATGGGATCCTTTAAACGGGTGTGAAGAAGCATCTTAAGGGTTGGCATTGGAGGTGGTAATTGACAGGTGACTGGCCGAATACTTGTTCTTTGTCGCAGCGACTTGGCTTGTCTTTCGCTTTCGATAAGGCGTAGGGGATGTAAGGGAGGATTCATGTACAGAATTGACTTCTCTAAAGATTTATAAGTACAGATAGCATGACATAATGGCTTCCCTGCGTCTTCATCATCATCATCATCACCAGCCTATTGCAGTCCACTGCTGGACATAGGCCTCTTCAGTTGTTCGCCACGTAGGGCAATCATCTGGAGGGTATACCCATAATCGCCACGCTGGGCAGGCGGGTTGGCGATCGCAGGGCGTAGCTTCTTGCTCCGGTGACGCTGCTGCCCGTCATCGGCCTGTGATATTTAACTACGCCTTCTATCGTGATGGCTATACCGCCACCAGTCGGTTGGCCAGAGCCGCGTTTGTTGTTCGGGATGCACCACGGGCAGGTGAGGATGGCTTGGAGCGAAAAGGTGATAGGTCGCTCCCTTACATCCATCACACATATTCGGCCAAATATGACAGAATGCCCACAATTGACCCATAAAAACAGTCCCCACGTATCTGCCGCAGTCATCTGTATGTCACTATGTCGGCCACACCAAAACAAATTGGGCAATAAAACAAAGTGGCCACTACATACCACAGGGCCGCCGGCTGATATTAATTAAACGGGAACTAGGGAATAAATCTTGTGGGTCCCGTGTAAGTATCCCGGGTTCAAAGCAAGCTACTGCAGATACGGCATGTGTAATAATTGAATGTTTATTTATGAATGTGAATACCTGAAGAGGTATTTGATTTCTTTGCGTAAAAGACGATTAAGATAATATCAGGAAACGGGTACAAATAAAAACACTCTGTCAAAAAAAAGTAAGGGATGTAAGGGAGCGGTCTATCATCATTCTGCTATCGCCTGCTCGTGGTGCATCCTGCCGTATAGCAAACGAGGCGTGGCTGACTGCTGGCGGTATAACCATCACAATTGAAGGCGTAGCTAAATACCACAGGCCGATGGCAGGTCCTGCGATCGCCAACCCGCCTGCCCAGCGTTGCGATTATGGGTAGGTATATCTTCCAGATGTTTGCCCTAAGTGGCGAACAACTGGAGAGGTATTTTAATAATTTATTTATAATTTCATTGACTGTTATATTAACCACTAGCTGTGCCAGCGGCGTCGCACGCTTGGATATCGGGTTTCAAAAATAACGGACTTCCATAAAATACTTATACCTATACCTAAGTTTAAGTTAGACCTCTAGTAATACATTAGTGAAAATCGTATTCAATTTCATGCAGTAGTTTTGAGAGATGCGCGTTCAAAAAATTTCTCCCGTTTTCCTAACATTTCCCTTCACTGCTCTGCTCCTATTAATAGTAGCGTGATGAAAAGTACCCTATAACCTGCCCAGGAGTATGAAAATTGTACCAAGTTTCGTTAAAATCCGTTGAGTAGTTTTTGTTTCTATAACGAACATACAGACAGACAGACAGACAGACAGACAGACAAAAATTTTACTGATTGCATTTTTGGCATCAGTATCGATCACTAATCATCCCCTGATAGTTATTTTGAAAATATATTTAATGTACAGAATTGACCTCTCTACAGATTTATTATAAGTATAGATTAACAAAATGGAGGACGGTCCCATCACATGAAATTCGGCAATCTTTTTCCCGGCTTCCACATTTTATAGGTACTTAGGTGTTTATTTATTAGCTATTAAAGTCTATTATTAAATAAAGTAACGTAAACATACTAACAATAAATTTTAACGCGTAATTGTTCATAAAAACCACACAGCCTAATCAAATATAATTAAATTTAATAACCTCTGAGCACACAGGTAAATTAATTAAAATTAATATGAATATTTATGACACATATTGTTTGCTGAGAGTACCACATGACGTCATCAGTAATTATGTTTCTGAAAAGATTATTCATAATGAACTCTAATATCAAGGTAATAAGGTTTGCAAATTTTCTCCCCGTAAATAGGGTTGCCATCTGTCCGAGTTTCTCCGGATGTGTCCTAGTTTGAAGGGCATCCGGGGTTCGTCCAGCCGGGGCTTTCAAAAGTGTCCGGGTTAAATCCGGACACTTTTGAAATCGAAACTCAAATTCTTATAGATAAGCGCTAAATCTACAATCAAGAGGGCACGGCAAAATAATGAAAAATGAATGAAAAAGTTCTGAAGTGGAAAATACCATATTTCGCCCAAATTTCCGGAATTTTTGCCGTGTTATCCGACGCCGGCAATTTAGGTGATGGCAACCCTACCGTAATACAATAAAGGGCAAAAATACCTTTTTATCACTTTGTTATGCAAATCGGATGGTTGTTTGTTTGTAGGGGATGGGGCGTTAATTTCTGTGGCAATTTAAAATGTTCAGGTCGAAAATGTTTTTGTGGAGTTTCTTAACGCGTCAACTTTATCATTTGGCGTATATTAGTGACTAGCTGTGCTCGCGACTT
>CM062098.1:1207424-1237853 GCA_031163375.1 Conogethes punctiferalis | reverse complement strand
CATGCTCACTTCCATGAACTTGAACCGTTCGTCGTTAGTCTGGGGAGGGGAAAATTCTATTAGTTTTTTTTTAGTAGCACATTATCATGAACATGTCTGTTTGTATTGGTCTGGGTGTTGTATGTATAATATGTACTTATTTACAAAAAAAAACGTATCTAAGTAAGTTTATCATTTGTCTAGTACCCATAGTACAAGCTTTGGCTTAGTTTGGGGCTAGGTGGCGCTGTGTGGCCCAGCGTGGCATGTCTTGGGTTATTTATTTTATTATTTATTATTTTATTTATTTACAATGGCTTCTCTACGCCTGATGCAAAGGGAGAGAGTATCTCAATCGCAGCCTATTGCAGTCCACTGCTGGACATAGGCCTCTCCAACTGTTCGCCAACTAGGGCAAACTTCTGGAGGATATACCCATAATCGTAACGCTGGGCAGGCGGGTTGGCGATCGCAGGACGTAGCCTCTTGCTTGCTTGATAGAGATTAGGATCAGATATCATGTCAATTGATATGTATGAGCTAATCAAGGGAAGTCAATATTGGGAGCAATCTCCCAGGACACCCAGACACGAGCTAATCTAGAAAAGTTTGTTTCCTAAATTGACCCGACCGGTAATCGAACCCGGAGCCCACGGTTCGTCGGTGCTTTCGGGCTTAACCCATCCGTTATGCTGCCCGTTACCACACTGCTATAGGAGGGGCTCATTTTCTTTATGTAATCTTTAAAGTCTTTAGAACTTGCACCATACAACGGTGCCTATCCATTCCTCACTTACAATGTAGAGGTTCTTCCACCTCTCCAGCCACTCCCTCAGGGTCTGTGCAATGTCGTGTGCGACGCCGCTACCGCCCGCGGAAGCAACCACTGTGTCATCGCATCTGGAAAAAATTACGCACATCACATTATATAAACCATTATCTCTATAAGCTACAATGTCAGAGAGAAAAATACTATTATTATACTAGTACTTTAACTAATATCCTATATGACGAGTTCGAGTCTGAAATGTTTCGCCAAAAGTCCATTGCTCCATGAAAGTGCCCATGAAAAGAACGGTACGTTCTTTTGGCGGACAGTTCATGGGTCTCAGTGAACGTTTCATCATCATCATCATTAGCCTAGAGTAGTACACTGCTGGGCACAGGCCTCTTCAGTTTTTTGCCACTTAGGACACACATCTGGATATACCCATAATCGTTACGCTGGGCAGGCGGGTTGACGATCGCAGGGCCGTAGCTTCTCGCTCCGGTGACGCTGCTGCCCGTCATCGGTCTGTGGTATTTAGGTACGCCTTCAATTGTGATGGTTATACCGCTAACATACGGTTGCCAGCGCCTCGTTTGTTATTCGGCAGGATGCACCACGGGCAGGTGAAGTTGGCTTGGAGCGAAAAGATGATATAGGCCGCTCCCTTACATCCATTGCAGTGAACGTTTCACCAACATAATCTTTTGACATCATTACATTACATAAAGTGAATTATTTATGCAGTGCTCAATGTACTTACAGCTAGACTTTGTGGCTACAGCTGTGTTGAAACAATTTTTTGTTTTATAAATAATGAAAACCAATTAATTCCCTAGACTAAACATTTGATGCGTAATCGAATCGAAACAATTGCTCAGTCAGCCAACCGATCCGCCAATACCAAATTATCTTATCCGTATTCAATATTCACAACAAGAAACCCTTATCTCATCAGTCCCAACATTAGCCCAGTGATCCCAAACAATGAATCCTGACCCATTGGTCGGTTCGTCGACCCAATAATACAGACATGATTCACATCCAGTTTAATTGAAACATTATCAGCGGCTGTTCGACGGACGGGTGCAATCGTAACCTGACTCGGCTACTGACTCAGTGAACGCTGATAACGTTTGGTTATGGAAAGAGGTCGTTTGATGTACTGATTTCGCATTTCAATAACCTCCTAATCTAATTTCGCCTCGTTGAACAACAAATCAATTAACAGCGCTATTTTCGGTGCAACATGTGGCAAGAATAGTTTGCTCAGACCCTTTTTTCTTCAGGAATGCCTTGACACTCACCAGGCCCCTAGGTAGACCATTCCACATGACACATTCCATAATGGCTTCCCTTTGCCTGATGGAAAGCGAAAGAGAAGTCGCTGTAACAACAGGCAAGTAACTGGCCAGTCACTTGTAAGTTGCCACCGCCATGCTGGATGGTCAGGTGGCATCTGGGACTCCGAGACCAATGAGACAGTCATAGTACAGTCATGACAAGTAACTCATCTACGACTTTGTATCTACAAACGTCATCAAATATAAACTTTGTTGATAGTTACTAATATCCTATTTGTTATCCTTTTAACAGTAGCTACTGTTTCGAATCAGTAAAATGGAATAAAATCTACTATGTACTCTATTAATTAATATTAATCATCATCAGCCTGAAAACGCCCACTGTTAGACATAAGCCTTTATTTTACGTCAGGAATGCCTTTACGCATACACCAGGTCCCTAGGTACGGGACACCTGGGTTATGTGGGACTCACTCCTAAAACGGAGAATACCCACTAAACCTGACGGTGGCCGGCTACGAGCGCTCATCGGAGGAGGATCGGGATGCCCGTCGGGATTCGTCTCAACCCCTCCTCAGCTCAGTAGCGCTGCGCCGCCTGAAAGACTGGCGGCACACCTCGGAAGGACTAAGTGATGCCCTCCCGGTACGCCGTCACTGGCCACGTGTGTCGTCGTCTTCCTGGGGATCACTCCCAATGACAATGGTCATTTGCGGACATTTTCCGACCGTGTGTATGTTGTCCTTGTGACTTCCGCATTTTAAATAGGACCAACCCATCTCATCCCGTGGGTGTTGTAGAAGACAACTAAGGGAATATCGGGAGACGGGCAGCAGCGTTAATGCAAGGATGTAAGGGATATAAAGGACTGACCTATCATCTTTTCGCTCAAGCCACTCGTCGTCTTCCCCGGGGTCGCTCTCAATGACAATGGTCATTTGCGGACATTTGCAGACCGTGTGTATGTTGTCCTTGTGACTTCCGCAATTTGAATAGGACCACCCCATCTCATCCCGTGGGTGTCGTAGGACGACTAAGGGAATATCGGGAGACAGGCAGCAGTGTTGGTGCAAGGATGTAAGGTATATAAGGGAGCGACCCATCATCTTTTCGTTCATGCCACCCACACGTGCCTGTGGTGCATCCTGCGGAATAACAACCTCTGGCAACCGACTGGTGCAACCATCACAATTGAATTCGTAGCTAAATACCACAGGCTGACGGGCAGCAGCGTCACCGGAGCGAGGAGCTACGTCCTGCGATCGCCAACCCGCCTGCCCAGCGTGGCGATTATGGGTATATCCTCCAGATGTTAGACCTAAGTGGCGAACAACAGGGCTATACTCAGCAGTGGACTGCGATAGGCTGATGATGATAATGATGTTCAATTCCATTCTATGCTATACTATCTTCTATACATACCTGTTTCAAGTCCTTCAAACTTTTAGATGTTTGACCAAAGTGGCGAATAACTGGAGAAGCCTATGTTCAAGACTGCAATAGGCTGATTTTTTATTTTATTTATTACAGGCACACAAACAGGTCACAGTCATACATAATCATAGCGCATCTCAAACATTTTGTAAGGACTTGACAGTAACCATTAAAGTGTACACAACACGTATATATAAAAACAATAAATTTACCGCAAACAGAAACATAAAGTACTAACCTAACAAAGAAATTTTAACAAACCAATTTTACTTATTTTACCTAAGTTTTGCTGTGAGGTGAGGGTGAGGACACTTTGGCCCCTAGGACGAGGGAAATACTCGATTTAAATCTAGAAATGATGGGGGCTGATGATGACGATGACCACTTATTCTGCTGTACGCTCTTACCTCTCAACAGTACTGTTCCTTATCAGGACGTAGTTCTTGGGGAAGGCACCGCGCGCGTCCCTCCTGAGACTGGTGCCCCAGTACCAATCCCTGGTCTCCGCCTCCAGGTGTACCAGCTCCCCCACGTCCAGTTGAAGGTGTGACGGGGATGTGGGGCTGAAGTTGTATATCGCTGAAATAAAAAGAGAGAACACTATATTATTGCGGTTTCCACTTATTTTGAAGAGCGGAATGCATTAGGCACCTTTTAGAGTTTATGGGGGGTCCACATCTTCCAGAGTGCAATCATTCCTGTTCAGAGGGCCCTCTCCTACTTCTGAGTCAAGGTTGTAGTTCAATCCCCACGCATTAGAAACATTTGTGTGCATGAACATGTCTGTTTGTATTTGTCCAGACCAACATAAACAGACAGGACATGGACATAAACGGACATGGGTGTTTACTATGTATAATATGTATTTATTTTAAAAATGTATTTAAGTAACTTCATCTGATGTCTAGTGCCTATTAGTACAAGTTTAGGGGCTAGATTGATTAATGATGATGAAGATGGCGATGTGTGGCCCAGTGTCTTTGTATATTTATTTATTTACGTACATACGTACATAGGCGCGATCTTGCACCGTAACCTGCGATCACAACTACTATCTGTGATCGCAGACTGTAACAAACATGGAAAACTGAACGCATTAAATTAAGCAGACACTTAAACGAATTCCTAAGTAACAACTTATGTTCGCATAACGCTAACGACCCTTAGCATATTACGGGTATATTTTAAAAGAAATTACACAAGGAAACACTTACATTATACACACACGAAACACGATACGAGTGTCAGGAGTACGTTATACAAAGCTTTATTATTTAAAGGCACACTCTAAGAGCATCTTAAAAGGGAAACTCTGTTACTTAAATTATTCTTGTAGCATGTACAGTCAGCGTTATTACGATTACATGGGTGTATATTGCATAATAATATGCAAATTACAATAACGTTGTAGGTGTCGTAGATGAGTAAGGTAATATCAGAGAATGGGCAACAGCGTTTACTATACGAGTAAATAAAATTTAACAGAGGTAGGGCATGGCGAATCTTCGCTCGAATTGAGCCGCCCGTCCGGGGTAGGACCTCCACCCTATAGAATACCGCAGCCAAATGACCTCCGGGTCGTGTTACTGCCGGTGAGTAGGGTTTCCGGAGCTCGTGGGGGGTTAGGGTTGGGCCGGCGTGGCGGTGGCAACTGGCAGGTAACTGACCAGTTACTTGCCTGTTGTCACAGAGACTTGGGCTTCTCAGTCGCTGTCCATCAGGCGTAGGGAAGCCAGTATGTCGAGCTACTATATAAAAAATACCTGCTACGGCCAAGCGTTGTGACCAAGGCAAATATCCTAAGTGACAATTGTCATTAGGTGAGGACTACGTCCTTTCCTTATTAAATAAACTCCAGGGATTCCCATACTTTTACCTATCGCGGCGCACTTATACCACCGATCGAGCAGGGACACCGATTTATGGTTCAGGTTCCAAAAACTCTTACTTGTATGGTGTTAACTCGAGCGAAATGATGATAGGCCGCTCCCTTACAGCCCTCAAATTGACATCACTGTTCGTGTAACAAAAGTGCGTATTCTTAAACGGGCGAAGTAACAAACGGCGCTAATTCGCGTTGAGTACAATCGCTTCACCGCGAGCCGACGCGACGGAGCGCGGTCCGTTGGCCGAACCAATGTTAATTAGCTCCCATTAGACGGTTTATGGCAATCTGGGGGTTTAGGGGTGTCGAAGACCGATGTCTGTTTATTCTGGTCGCTTAGAATTTAAATAGGCTAAAAATTGTAATTAGTCCATCTTTTAGCTTATTCAAAAATAAAAGACCCGTATTCTCCCCGTCCTTAGATGCTGACTCTCTGCCTTAGAATTATTTCCCCCCTACAGACCTCAGTAATAATTTTGCAGAATTTATTTTCCCTTACTACGACTATTTTTTGGCACAAACTCGAAGCCGAAATTCGTATGCGTTTCGGAGATATTTGAAGTTTTCAAATGTTTAAGCCATAATCCTCACAAGGGTACCTTTATATCTCTGGAGTCTCTTAGCGACTATTTTTGAGATTCGGCATGTCGTTGCGACTATTTCATGACTATTTTTGGAACCTAAACCAATTCGATAGACTTTACCATTTGCTTGCATCAGAGGTGAGGATTACAGCTCGATGTTCAAGCCAATCTTCACTCACCTATAGCTATAACTCCGAAACTAAAATGCGACTATCTTTTTACTTGTACGACTATTTCATGACTATTTCTAGCATAGTCAAAATTTGTTTCATTGAGGTTTCAAAGAAGGGGATTACACCTTGAAGCACATTACGATCACCATCAGGAGAATTGCGCTTGATTGCAAACCCATTTTGAATAAAAAAAAAAAAGCACCAAGTAATGCTGCCAACCCTAAACAATCGCACATCCATCAAACCATCGCCTTACAAAGCTCCTTTCTTCGCCGTACAACGGCATCGCCGTGGCATAAACACCATCGATTTTGGCCAGCACCATGAGGGCACGCAAATTGGCAACGCAAACATACTGCTGACAGGAAATCTGATTATCCCTACTAATATTATAAATGCGTCTGTCTGTTACGCTTTCCCGCTTAAACCTCTCAACCGATTTTGATGAAATTTGGCACAGACAATCTTTATACCCTGAGAAAGAATAGGCTACTTTTTATTGCGAAAAAGGGATGGAGAAACACTTCTATGACACACCTACATGAACGAAGTCGCGGGCACAGCTAGTGTATGTATAATTGAAGATTTCGATCTTTTTGGAAATTAATCATATTTATTCATATGACAGTCTATCACATAAAGCTATTTGTATTGAAATGGCTGTACATATTTTGATGTGTTTGGTTGGTGGTTAGTATGCATTTGGCTTAGAATATTTAAGATTATTGCGACGTACCTAACTATAAATCTCCTGAATGAATTCAGAATCATTTTATTATATCTATTTCTAGAAGGGAACCTATTAGTACAAGATATCAAAGTTAAGTAAGGTTTTTTTCAGGAACCAAAATCACCACGAAGCCTATCTTATCGAATAATACAAAAATTTAAATAAAATGCAAAAAAATAATTTATTCCAATCACAAAATACTGGTCACACTATCGGTCCCTTACGACATCTCTCACATAGCAAGCACCAACACTTACGGAACAATTAAATCGTCACAATAGCGCGGAATGCGTTAGTCAGCGCGGCCGCCGCGCGCCCAAACCGATGCGCGCGCGCAACGCATCGCTATAGGCGCGTCATAGACTTGGTATACGTGAGACAGGACACAGGTGGAATATCCGTGCGATGACGGATAAAGAATATAAATTTCCCCCTCATCCCTTCCCGTAGGTTCCGCAAGTCTTCTAACTGCGCAGGACATACCTAGATGGAGGCTCTTGTTTTTAGAGGCAAAGAGTCGGTTTAAGTTACTGCGCCAATCTAGTTGGTTTGTTATAAGGAGTTCTAATAAGAAGTTCATGATTTTTGTCCGATAACATAAGAACACACTTGTGCACTTTAATATCTCCTGCGTAGAAAAGTACGCAAAAGTCTCCTTGGACCTACGTCCTTGGAGGGCGCCGTAATTTTACTATACGAAGAGTAAAAACTGTCACCTCACAGACAGTATTTTATGATTGGAATAAAACTTTCATAATAAAGACTAGAGAGCAGTATCAAACTGCATTTGGTGACTCACAAACATCAACATTTCATTGTCTATTTGTCATGAACAAGCTTTGCGAATGCAATATCAGCTATTCAAACAAAAATGTTATCAACTGTCAATGCCTCAATCAAAACAGAGACTTTATTCCGCGTCCTCCCATAAGAAGAAATGGATTTCTATATTTATTTCCGTATACAAACATAAATATTTATCTTGTTTTACCATATGATTTATCATTTTCCTTCTCAAGCATAATCCGCTTATTCCATTATTTTGCCGAACGCCATTCAGGGAAAAGAAATACTTTACAAAGTTAATATAAAAGAAACAGGAATCCAAAAACGCCGTTTCATTTTACCACAATAAGGCGAGTAATTCTTTACGCAAGAAAATACTTCACCGGGCTCTTAAAATATTACTTCTTGAATTATTAATGATCTAGTCACTTAGGGGTCCATTTTTTCGGCAATTATTTATACAGATGAATTTATTTTTGAGACTCAAAAGAACGGGCTACGGTTGTGACTGTAATAGATGTTTTTTATTCATTTTATTCTGACACTAAGCCCTCAATGGGAAAAAAGAAAATAGTAATGATATTTTAAATTCGCATTTTTGTAGCTGCAAAGTTTGCTTGTGGCCTCCACCTGAGGCACAACCTGAGGTAAAGCCGCGGCCACACATTGGAGATATTTGCACCAACTTAACGTTTTGCGCCCAATGCACCAATGTGTGTATCGGTACTTTGACACAATGAAGACACTGAGCGCGTTAGTATTGGGCATTGGACAGTGATTAGACGCAAAGTTGAAATGACGTGTTGAAGATGCTAAGGCAAAGATCAATGAGGGTGATTTAAAATGAACTGTCTAATAGAAGGCGTTACGTAGCGTGCGTTGAAGGTGCAATGACATGTCACTAACGTTTACTCAGTGATTTGTCAAAATGAACCAATTACGTAACTGCTGGAACTGCTGAGTATGTGGTGGTTTTTTTGTCCCAGAAAACCCATATTCGGCAATGACAAATTGTTAGGACATTTAGCATTGAACCAAACTGGTTGTCATTATGATACTAAACCCTGAAATAAAAGGCAATGTCACTATCAATTAGGCTAACAAGCCTAATATGATCCAGATTGATAGAAGTTCATGATAGAAGATGCCTACTTTTGAAATACTATCCTTCGGAAGCCAGATTCCATAATTCCAGCGACCCGCTATAAAATATTACCTCCGTATCATCCACAAATTTCTCGCAACACATAAATCTTTATCGCTCCTTTTTTAGGAGATAAATAGTGACGAATTTGAAAATATCGATAGAGTAAATTCTACGAATAGAAAAGTAAAATCAATAGCAAATTGCCAAGGTCAAGATGTTAAAATTACCAATGTTGCTGAAATGAAAGCTTAACATGCACAAAGTTATCTAAACCGTTTTACTTAAAAGTCAAATAGCGAAGGTATTTTTACTCAAAACTGAAGTAGGTATGTAGCTGCAATGACAGTTAAAGTAGTTTACTTTAAGGACGAAATTCATGTACATTTTGATGCTCGGACGATGAAGGAAAACATTGCGAAGAAACCTACACTTGTAAGGTAATTCTATGGTTATGTGAATGTGAAATCGCCTAACCCTTATAGGGCCAGCATGGTTGTGGTGACATAATATGATTACATCCCTACTACTCACTATCATAATGATTTCAAAAAAGTTAATGATAGGTTCATCGTCCACTGCTAGACGTAAGGCTCCCCCAATCTTCTTCTTCTTTTCGGGTCAATGATAATTCCTTATGAAATATAAATCACACAGATCCCGACGAGAACTTAGCCACTGAGACACCGCTGTCAGTCGCTTGGTAGAGATCCTCCAAAGTTCAGGTGGTGGGGCACAATAGACAGGTCACATGCGACTTTGTTTGAGAGGTCGCGCCACAGTCGCAGCCACTTTGCGCCCCGTCGTTGAAACCCCATTGGCCATATCTGCCCTACATCGGCCAACCCCGGACGGGTGCCGGTTCAGAGACTTCCAAACCTGCCGAGGTTCCCTGTGTCCTGGTCGCAAGTGTTCAGCAGGTGCAACATAATTGGGAGGCGGTGGCATTTTAGCTGACCAAAGACCGATCCGCGCATGTGTGGGTTGCACTGCAATGGCGTCAGTACACCTCAGGAAGCTCCCCCAATGACAATTGTCAATTCGGGGGATTTGCTTCAGTCACCACGCTTGGCAGGCGGGTTGGTGACCGCAGTAGGTTTTATTTGTACCCAGGTAAACGCTGCTACCCTTTTCCTAATATTCCCTTAGCCGTCTTCTACGACACCCACGACCACATTAGCTGACGAGTCCTCATTACCAAGACTGTTACTAGTGAACGGCTGAGAAGAAGAAATTTTTTGTCTTACGTCCAAAGGGTCAACATCGATAAACCAACATCCCTAGGAAATATAAGCGAAAAGGGATATATTTTTATTCGATCGGTGTTACTTTACGGGAGCAATAAATATTCAGTTGAAACCGTGATTTATGTGTCTTCATTAGGACCTTATTGTGGTAAGAAGCATAAATTGGACCCGTGTTATATTTCATGTTTGGAGGTCCGCTGACCAGCAGCGAATAACTAAACCAATCTATGACTATATCGTATCAATCATAATGAGACCAGAATAAATCAAACCTAGGCCTACTCCCAATGACACTAGTATGAGGATCAAGATGCTACGTAGAATAAAACTCTTGTCGAACTATGAGTAAGGTATTGTACTGCTACAAAAGTATTACAATTAGACTTCTTAGGTTACTTATTAATCACTTCTTCGTCGAACATAGATTTCCCTCGATGTCTGTCTTCGGTCAAAGCTGATAATAGAATGCCTCGCTTGCTTCGTCCATCCCCGCCCAGCACAGCTTCCCCCTCCATTTTTTTTAGACGGATTAATTACATTTTTTACGGCAACAAGCCTATTGTCATTTGGAGGGATTTTCCTTAGTCAAAATCCTTGGCAGGCGGTTTAGTGGCCACAGTAAGTTTTACTTGTACTTAAGCAAACGCTGCTGCCTCGCGTTTACGTTTTTCTATTTCACAAAGAAACCTGTTGATGATACACATACATGTCGGGTGCTTCCCGTACAATACCACCGGCCTGTCTACGCGTTCCGTTGTCTACGCGAACATGACTCTACAGACCTGTCACCCGATACAACGTAATACAATATCCGCACGGCTGATTTGTATACTAGAGGTAGTGCATGCAGTGTTTAGCGTAGTACATTATTAATTCAGCACTGTTTAACGGCAATGGCAGGCGTTGTACAGACGGCCACACGTTGTTAGCCAAATCTGTCAAAATATGTACAAGGATAGACTATGAATTGGATCAGTCCTCGAATATTCCTTTGAGACTTGTTGCACAAATGAGAACCGTTTTGATTGTTTCAGTACACTAAAAAGTTTAAGAGAGGTAGGGCAAATCGAATCATCGCTCGAATTGAGCTGCCCGTCAAAGTTAAAATAATCTTTATTCGTTGGTATAGGTTTTATAAAAAAACACTTACAAATCGTCAAAGCTACCACCGGTTCGGACAGCAAGTCCGGGGAAGGACCTCCACCCTATAGAATACCGCAACCAAATGACCTCCGGGTCGTGTGCCTGCCGATTAGTAGGGTTTCCGGAGCTTGCGGGGGGTTGTGGTTGGGCCTGCATGACGGTGGCAACTGACAGTTAACTGACCAATAACTTGCCCGTTGTCACAGCGACTTGGGCTTCTCTTTCGCTTTTCATCAGGCGTAGGGAAGCCATTATGTCGAGTTACTATAAAAAAACTAAAGTAAAGTTTAACCTATTTAGTATCTAAGCTTATCAGTCTAGTAGCCATAGTACAAGCTTCGGCTTAGTTACTAGATGGTGCTGTGTGGCCCAGCATGGCATCTTGGGTGGTTGACATTTTATCACAAGGTTGCTACGTCAAAGGTTAGGAGTTAGGCAACATCAGTACACAGTCGACTGTACATCCCAATTCAATAATCGCCACAACTCCGCCAATCTCGCGGCACCTGTTCAATCGGACCGGAGCCCCCGTCCCGGCCGCCCCCTCGAGGATGTGCCAATTATCGCACTGTCAAAACATGCGCCAATCACGACCGGGGCAGATGGGATGACGCCATCGGACCAGGTACTTTGGTAACGAGGAGAATTAGCATTTGGAAAACGAACTAAAACGTACGTAAGCTTGATTATCAAGAATGATTAGAGCAGCGGTTCTCAATCTTTTTTGGTGACGGAACCCTTTTGGATAGCAAAATACTTGATGGAACCCTACAATAAAACAATAAATAAAAATAATAAATAAATAAATAACCCAAGACATGCCACGCTGGGCCACACAGCGCCATCTAGCCCCAAACTAAGCCGAAGCTTGTACTATGGGTACTAGACAACTGATAAACTTACTTAGATACATATTATACATAGAAAACACCCAGACAAACAGACATGTTCATGCACACAAATGTTTGTAATGTGTGGGGATCGAACCCACGACCCTTGGCTCAGAAGGCAGAGGTCACTACCAATTGAGCTACCGAGCCAGCCACAATGGTTTTTAAGTGTATTTTTTATTAATAAGCATAATTAAATGTAACAGTTACTTATTACTTACATAACAAGTATAATAATAGTGAATCGTGATACGCCGCGTCACAACTGTCGACTAGAGAGAGGTGTTTTGATTTTTTTTCTAACTTCTTGTGGAACCCCGACAGGGGTATCGCGGAACCCTAGGGTTCCGCGGAACACACTTAGAGTATGGCTGGATTAGAGCATCATTCTCCTGCCCTCAACCCGCTCTAAGTTGACTGGCTCGGTGGCTCAATTGGTAGTGACCTGTCTTCTGAACCAAGGGTCTTGGGTTCGATTCCCACCCGGGACAAACATACGTGTGATGAACACTTGTGTTTGTTCCGTGTCTGGGTGTTTATATTTGTATTTTAGTATTTATTTGTGGTACCTTCGTTGTTCTGATACCCATAACACAAGTGCTTAAGCTACTTACTTTGGGATCGGAGCAATGTATGTGATGTTGTCTGATATTTAAAAAAAAAGTGGGGTCGACACAACATGATGTAGCTTTTTTAGAATACTGCTTTTACGCAATTTTATAAATGACTAGCTGTGCTCGCGACTTCGTCCGCGTGGAATAGTTATTTTTTCCCCGTTTTTTTTTTACATTTTCCATTATTTCTTCGCTCCTAATAGTTGCAGCGTGATGTTATATAGCCTAAAGCCTTCCTCGATAAATGGTCTATTCAATACAAAAATATTTTTTCAATTCGGACCAGTAGTTCCTGAGATTAGCGCGTTCAAACAAACAAACAAACTCTTCAGCTTTATAATATTAGTTAAGATTGTATTTTTTTTATTTTAATAGTAGCAAAACATAGTTGCTCTCCGTCATCTACATAACGAAAGAAACGCCCAAATCACTCCGGCAACGGAAAAATAACCAAATCGATCCCTTGTCAAAATGCTGGCCTGTTAGATGATCCTGACTATCCACCGACTGATCGCTTTTCGGCCGAATATGATCGGGAAATGTAAGAATGTATAAATAGCATGTATTTAGAATTCGTAAAACTTATTATAATTTAATCCAAAGCTTCATCAAAATAATATTTACCAAAACTGAGGCAAAACGTCGGATCTTAATTCCAATAGACGGATTAATGAAACAATCGCTAAACGAGTTAATAATAGATCAGTTTAGCCCTTCAAGGGAATCCAGTGCAAACTTGAGGAAATTGTTGTATCATCTGCTATAGGGATTTGAATCATGGAAGTTTATAGACGATCTTAAACATAAACCTTACACAGGAAGATAATAGCTCTTTTTTTTATAGTTGCTCGACATAATGGCTTCCATACGCCTGATGGAAAGCGAAAGAGAAGCCCAAGTCGCTGTGACAACGGGCAAGTAATTGGTCAGTTACCTGTCAGCTGCCACCGCCATGCCGGCCCAACCCTAAACCCCCACGAGCTCCGGAAACGCTACTCACCGGCAGAAACACGACCCAGAGGTCATTTGACTGTGGTATTCTATAGGGTGGAGGTCCTTCCCCGGACGGGCGGCTCAATTCAAGCGGAGATTCGCTATGCTCTACTCTCTTAAAGCTCGCTCCCTTACATCCCGTATCCCGGTATGTAAGGGAGCTAGCTAACCATCACGATGGAAAGCGTGGCTAAATACCACAGGCCGATGACGGGCAGCAGCGTCACCGGAGCGAGGAGCTACACCCTGCGTAATTTTGACACAGAGTTACTTTCACATTCAATAAATTAGGTAAGGATAAACGGTAGCACTTTTGGTGGTACCATAAGATCACCCCAAATGTCCGTAGCAGAACTCATGACGAACTCATCAAGCTTCTGAATTATTATCTTAAAGACCTAAACTAATCTATTAATAACTCGTTTGGCGATTGTTTGATTAATTGCTAATTGAGTCTGTCACCCCAATTTGTTACTTGCGTTGCGAACAAACTTGGTCCGTTGGTTTAGCAAAACGTCTAGCATTAGAAACAATTACGTTGTTCTTTATTGGGGTCATGTGAATCTAGGAATCTAACCATTAGGACCTCAAGAATAGTACACAAACAGTTTAGCGTGGGATTATCTCAGACTGCCGGACTGGCGGATTGCAAGCGTTTTGAAAAGTCATCACCGCATTGCTGCATAGAGCAGCAAATCTCTGGTCGAAAAATACCCTTAGGATCTGTTTTCATAGAACACAAATCATTGGACCATAAGAGAGGTAGGGCATAGCTTATCTTCGCTCGAATTGAGCTGCCCGTCCGGGGAAGGACCTCCACCCTATAGAATACTACTACTAAATTTAAGAGCTTTGCTCTTGTCGGTGGAGCAACTTCCACTCCACCCTGGACTCCGCCAGCGCCTTCAACTCCTTGTACGTCATGACATTAACTTTCTCCTTTAGCTGTTGTGTAAATGTTCGTCTTGGCGAGGAGAAGCTCTTCCTCTTCTGCCTTCTATTTTACCTTCTATTATAATTTTCATAAGTGTGTCATGACGCACAAGGTGTCCCACCATTAGATACCGCCCTATAGAATACCGCAGCCAAATGACCTAGAAGAGGAGGTCGTGGGGGGGTTAGAGTTGGGCCGGCATGGCAGTGGCAACTGACAGATAATTGACCAGTTACTTGCCAGTTGTCACAGCGACTTGAACTTCTCTTTCGCTTTCCATCAGGCGTAGGGAAGCCGTTATGTCGAGCTACTATAAAAAAATCACGAAGTTTTGGTACCCAGGTATTCCAGCAAACGCACGAATATCCGGATTCATAAGACGCTAAAAAGGCTAATTGTCATGTACGGTTCTGAGACCTGGACACTCACCATCAAAGAGAAAACCAAGCTCCTAGTGGCGGAGAGGATAATCTGGAGATGAATCATTTTTGGTCTATACCCTGTGTTAGTAAAGGAAGGACCACCATTGAAGTGGGGAGAAGATCACATATTATGTGATTTGAGAAATATCATTGGTAAATTCTTGCTAACCCTCAGAACGGTTTTTACTTAAGGGGAGCGGAGATGCAATTTATTTAGCCTTAGGCACATAGGTTAGCCCTGCTTCTATAGAAACGCTAGTTTACAGTCGCCTGTCTCTTTCAAGCAACACAGACTATTTATATTTCGGCGCCAGAGGTCATAAAATATCAAATATTATGTGTACAAGTTATCAATAACGCTTGACACACATCGGCCGTGTCTGAGCGAGCAGTATCGGCGGTCAATGTCGACAATCTTATCTCGAAGCATCGGTAATCCTGAGAATTGAAGCCAATGTGATAATGCAAAACAGTATTTTTATAGTTTAAAAAAGTTATTTTATATGGAAAAGTACGTAATTTTTTTAGTTGATTAGTACCCATAGTACAAGCTTCGGCTTAGTTTGGGGCGCTAGGTGGCGCTGTATATCAAAAAAGTAGATAGATTTGTTTTATGATCACTTATCATGGAGTCTAAATTATCCAGTCATTAGCATACCAACAAGAGTATCATGCCAGTCCAGTTGTCCCCCACTGCCTTTTGTTGCCCTGTGTCATCTTAAGTGCTTTACGCTATGTTTTCTTCAGAAGGGCTCTCGAGTGTGTCTCGACGGAAGAATCTTTCGACCTACATTTTCTTCATTAAGGCTCTAGTTTTGAGGCGATGTGACTGTTTTGTAATGTTTGCACGGCGAATGGAAGGTGATATAAATGCTTATAGAGGTGACTGAATGGATTATTTTAATATAGTCACACAGATATAGACCTCTCTAATTGTTCGCCACTATGGACAAACACCGAGGCCTTACCCATAATTGCCACGCTGGGCAGGCCGGTTGGCGATCGCTGGGCGTAGCTCCACGCTCCGGTGACGCTGTTGCCTGTCACCGGCCTGTGGTATTTAGCTACGTCTTTGGGAAAGCTTGACGTGGCCAACCTGGAAATCTTTGAACAGACTTCGGGTTCAGGTTGGCCGCTGTAAGGACTCCTTATGTAAGTGGGGGTATATAGATGAGAATGAGAATCGGTGCGAGTGCGGCGTGGCCCCACAGACCATGGCTCATCTTCTGGACTGCCCAGCTTGTCCGGATCGGTGCTCGCGAGAAGACCTATTACTTGCTAATGGTAATGCTGTCCGTGTAGCAGTTTTGGTTTCGGAAAATCTGACCGGTTGTTATTGCCATCGACACGACAAGAAGAAGAAGCTACGTCTTTAACCGTGATGGTTACACCGTCACCAGACGGTTGCCAAGCCTCGTTTGATATCCGGAAGGATGCACCACGGGCAGGTGAGGGTGGCTTGAAGCGAAAAGATAGGACGCCCCCTTACATCTTACGTTTGATGGATGCATAAAGTACACTATCACATTTATGTAAATAAATAAATTACATGCAGACCAATACAAACATTATGAGTTCATGCACACAAATATTTGTACTGTCCGGAGATCGAACCCACAACCCTTGAAGGCAGTGGTCACTACCAAATTAGCCATCTGGCCAGTCAACCTGATAGAAAAATATTTTCTATTGTCTATATTGAAGCATCTTCAAATAGAAAGTTAGGTGAAAAAATCTCTTCGCTAACATGAATATTTGTTGAGTTATATAAGAAGTTTTTTTTTCGGAAAAAAGCACTTTACCCTACCCCACTTGCTGGGCGTAGCTAAATACCACAGTCCAAAGACGGCCAGAAGCGACATCGGAGCGAGAAGCTACGGGCTGCGATCGTCAACCCGCCTGCCCCGTGGCGAATATAGGTATATCCTCCGGATGTTTGCCCTAAGTGGCGAACAACTGGAGAGGCCTATATCCAGCAGTGGACTGCAATAGGCTGATAATGATGAGACATGATTATCACAAATACGAACTCGACTAACTATACTTAGCATTAGCTGGTCCTAAAGATAAATAATTTGTAATAGATATTGGAATTGAAATATAACACAAATCAAATGTATGACTCAATCTTAAGCTGTCATTAAGCCACAATAGAATAATATTGAATTTTTGACCATCACCTATGATCTTGGGATGTAACGGAGCGTCCTATCATCATTTCGCTCCAAGCCAACCTCACCTGCCCGTGGTGCATCCTGCCGAATAACAAACGAGGCGCTGGTAACCGACTGGGGGGCGGTTCAACCATTACAATTAACGGCGTAGGAAATACCACAGATCGATGACGGCCAACAGCGTCACCGGAGCGAAAAGCTACGCCCTGCGATCGCCAAGCCGCCTGCCCAGCGTGGCGATTATGGGTATATCCTCCAGGTGTCTGCCCTGTGGCGAACAATTGGAGAGGCCTATGTCCAGCAGTGGACTGTGATAGGCAGATGATGATGATGACCTATGATCTTATAGCAATTAACACACACACAGAACAAACAGACAAATTAGGTGACAACTGAACCCATATTTTAGTTAGAAGTAATAGCAATCCAAATTAAGTACCTACATGTCATAATTTTATTTAATGGTTTTCCAGATATACACTGAACAGAAGATAACAGTATTGTATTACACAAACCAAAATAAGGAAATATATTAAAGTATTTTCCCGTTCAATAAGTGTAATTAATACTTGTAAGTACAGCTGGGTATTTATAGAAATAGTTCTATATATCCGGTCTTACTGTTTCCATGTGATTGTTGTGTTTTTTATTCAAGTTTTAATTTAAACTAGCTGTGCCCGCGACATCGTCTGCATGGAGTAAATTTTATCCCCTTGAGGGTAGTATTCATCAAAATCCTTTCTTATAGGAAAGGATCCAAATTTCAGCCCGATCCGTCCCATGGTTCAGACTGTGTGTTGATTGATCACTATGTCAGTCAGTCACCCTTGAGTTATATGTGTATATCTTAACTAATATAATAAAGCTGAAGAGTTTGTTTGTTTGTTTGAACACGCTAATCTCAGGAACTACTGGTCCGAATTGAAAAATTATTTTTGTGTTAAATAGACCATTTATCGAGGAAGACTTTAGGCTATATAACATCACGCTGCAACTATAAGGAGCGTAGAAATAATGGAAAATGTAAAAAAAACGGGGAAAAAATAACTATTCCATGCGGGCGAAGTCGCGAGCACAGCTAGTCTTAGGATATGTATTGTGTGATCCATGGGGTTTCCAGATGTACTCGTAGATTAAGACCACCCCATCCCATGGGTGTTATAGAAGATGACTAAGGGACTGGCTCCATGTCTGCCATCTGAGTCAAGGGTTGTGGGTTCGATTCCTGCACAGTAACATTTGTACTCGCGAACATGTCTGTATTGATGTGGGTGTTTACTATGTGTAAAATGTATTTATTTACAAAAAATAATTGTATCTAAGTTTAGTTCTACTTTTTTATTATATATATATTTTTATGTAAACTTTAATAAACGGAATTATGGAAAATAAGTTAAAGGATAAGTACCTACCTAAAATGATTAAATTTATCACTCTTTTTCGGTTGGAGTGTAGGAAGGTATGTGCAAGGCGATTTCCAAAACACCTTGCACATCCTTTCTACACTCCAACCCATTTTTAACCGACTTCGAAAAAAGGAGGAGGTTCTCAATTCGTCTGTATGTATAATATTTTTTTTTTTTATGTATGTTCACCGATATTTCCGTCAATTATGGATGGATTTCAAAAATTTTTCGACAGTTCGACAGAGGACACTTCCGAGGTGGTCCCATTATCACCAAGTCAGGATCTGATGATGGGATCCTGGAGAAAATGAGGGCAACAACCGAAAATTGTATGCTCATATGGTGTTTTTGTTACGTAATCCTATTTTACTCAGGTATATGCTTCCGGGCGTCAACATCTGGTGCTGATGATGAAGCCACAGAACTCCTTAACGGTTAGGAGTTAGGGGACAGTACTGACATTGGTCGATATTAAACTAGGTAGTAGTATGTACTTATGCAGGGCTAATAGGGCAGGTGATTTGGTATGTGATATGCTTGATTCTAGATCGCAAAGTCTTCACTTGACTTAAAGCAAAAATTTTCATTCCTAAGTAAAACTCTTAAGGACATTAATTAGCCTTTATTCAAGGTCACAGCACATTAACGCAACTAAAAATAGAGAAATAAAATTATTTTTAAAAAAAAATTAAACCGACTTCAAAAAAAACACAAACGACCAAAACTAAAAAGCGATAAATAACGTAAGTAATTCTATCCTTAATACATAATTATTTAAATATTACAATTATCACTTATTTTTGAAGTCGGTGCCAGCCTCTAGGTACCTAACGTAGATACCTAACGTAAATATCAGCAATAGCCATTAAACAAGACATATATGAATGAATTATTACAAAACACGTAAGTTACGTAAAATAAATATAAACGAACAGCAAAATAACAATGCCTATAAACACAGTCAACTGTTCTGTCTGTCTCAATTTTTAACTTAATACTTAAAGTTAGTGTTGAAAGAGCAATTACAACAATTATTATGTTTAGATAATCATTACGAAAACATTAGGACGTCACATTCGGTTCAATTAGTGTTATGAATTAGCAACATATGAGATTCGCCTTGAAAAGGGAGTGGCTCGTATAAAAGGTTAGTTTATATCCCCCATTAAATAAAATCGGGGCCAATTTCTAACAGGATAGCACTGATAGCAGCTACTGCAGTGACATGATACAATGTTTATATTTATCTTACTCGGCGGGAGGTAAAACTGGTAACGAATAGTAGTAAGATAGTAGCATTGAGATAACAAACTTTTTAGCACAGGAAATAGGATGATTAACAAATACACTCACCGACAGCGTAACAATCTCCATCTTCCAGTTTCGCCCACACGGTCATGATTTATAAAACACAATTTAATTTAATTTTTAACCACAAAATACGAAGCTCGTCATTTTTGTCGAAGTAAACTTTGTCAAAACACGTTGTCTATGACAGCGACTAGTGACGTTCCGTGGTATAGGGAGCGGACAAGATGGCGGCCGGTACCGATTATCTATGGTTTACCGATTGATGGGAATATAAATTCTGATTCAATTTTATTCTGAATGCAGATAAATTATACTTTAGTTATTTAATTAATAGATTAAAAGGTAGTACATTGTTTATATTGCAACTCTCAAAATCGGTATTAAATTATTACGAAGTGATGTGCCGCAGCCAGCAGCCTCTGCTTGTTTTTATGCTTCTTTTTACTCATACTCATAAATTAGCATTCGGACTAACAATTTTATTTGAAAGAACAGAGTCATTAATATTATTTTATTATTTTTTGGACATAAACACAGTAAAAATACCTCTTAGTAGGTCACACACAGAAATACACGAGCATTATCGAGCAATGAGGATAATTATAATAGCCTCGATGTATGGAGATTGCTTGCCGCGGAAGGACATCGCCATCTGTTGTTAACAAAGGGAACTAGTAATTGCGTGTTGTTGGTTGTATGTAACGGTCGCGATGTTGAGATAAATTTCACATCTTTAAATACTTATCACATCTCTCACTAATTGCCATAATAATAATTCATTAAATCAGAGATGATCTCATCATCATTATCATTCGCCAGCCCTGTTCCCATTATTATTATTTTCTTTTTTTTTTCTAAATGACTACGATGATGGCCAGGGCGGCCTTGTCATCATCACCGGATTATCTGGGGTCGGCGCAATATGTTTTCTTCTTCCATTCATTCAGCCGTCATGGTCCCATTCACTCCTATCTCTGCCATATCATCATTCGCGCAGTCCATCCATCTTTTGATGATTATTAATTCCATGATCTCATCTCATTAATATTAGTTAATAGATACCTAACTTTTATTAACTAGCTAGAATAAAATCACTTTTATTTAAAACTTCTTATTCACATTATATAATATTCAATAGATTTATTTATACTTAAACAAACTTTTGGACTAATTCACCCACATGCAAATTCAATTTCATCATCCAGAATTCAGTAGATAACTAGGTAAAATTCATACTTATCATGAAGAAAAGACGCCTCTGAGACTCGAGTAGATACCAAAAACGTTTCTTTTTAACGCTCCCTTCCCGGATGCTTACTTACTTAGCTCGTATTGTGCAAAATACAATACTTAATTTGTATTCAGTCCAACCGCTTCCCGCAAAGACGAAATTATATTTACACCCTTGTACATTTTTTGTTTTTATTTAATCGGAAAGTGGAAGTGGCCCGCATCCAGCACCATCCTGCGACTTTTAATATTATTTATTATAGGGTCCATGTCGCGTTTTCGGTCGTAACGTCTCCAGTCCAAAACTTATCTTCCCCAACGGCCATCTTTTCTTCTGACTATGTGCCCTGCCCACTGCCAATTTAGCCTGCCTGATTGGCACCTAATAAATAAAAATATAAGTTAACCATGGAAGTATTAAGTACTACGTACTTATTTACCATGAAGTTAACTTAATTTAAACTCTAAACGGTAAAACCTACATACAACAATTTGTACTGACTTTAGTTTATCATCGCTCAAGCGCCAACGCCACATTTTGAACAACTATCAAACATTTACCAAAGTGAAGTGAGTTGTATCTAATATCGCCATTCACAGAATTAACCGACAGCCATTGTCCGTCACATTGCAGGCTATTTCAATATGAATGCACAATTTGAATGGATAACAGTTTAGAAACTCTATTTCGAGTGTGGCGCCTGTTCAAACGTATATAGCAATGTAACGCGGAGCGTACGTTGCTCAGAGTGTGATGATAGGATAGCATAGCGGACTGGAATGGACGTAGAAATGCAGTACCTATAGTATTTTAGAGTGCTAGATTTTGGTTTTAAAGGTGGGGTGTGGTTTCCGAATCTTGTATTCAGAATAGGACCACCCCATTTGTTGTCATTGTTAAAGTCAGGAGAAGGTTCTTACGAAAGTGCGCGGAAAATTATAAATATAAGAAAAAACTTAAACTTGGTATTGGGGCGCATCGCTCGTACGATATACCTAAAAGTGTTTTATTAGAGAGGGGAGTCACTTTTATTTTTTTTATTTATCAGGTAAGTAGGTATGTTGCTGTTGTGTATCGTTTACGGATTTTTTCGACACGGAAGGAAATTAAATATTATTTAATATTATTATGACTTTCATTACCTTGCTTACGAATGTAGTAGAAGTAGTGATATCACGTGGTTCACTCAGCCGAGGCTCATTAATCAAAGCCTGGTTCTGATCCTAATTAAGCCGTGTAATGTCTCATACAGGGCTTTAGCTCGACCACTTGCTTGCAATGGCATAAATCTAGCTCGTTTTGACTGCGGACGTTGCAGATATGTCGCATACGATTAGAATCTAGTACCTATACTTAAGCATGAACATTAATCTACGTAAGAACCATTGAAAACTAATATTTTTGTACCTACGAGTTTACTTAAATTTGTATGTAATAGGTATTTAAGTCCCAAACTAAGCCGAAGCTTGTACCAAGGGTAATTATAGTCAACTTATAAACACACTTATGATAGTTACTTCTTTTTAAGAACATAATTAAACCAACTTCCTGCGACAGTCTTTCCGAACAGCTACGACTTGGGAACAAGAAACGAGCGTATTCATATTTAAAAGGCCGGCAGCGACCCCAGAACTCGTTTTGAGTTGCGGGTGTCCATGGCCGGTGTCGACTGCTTACCATCAGGCATCGCACTTGCCTCGTCTGCCGCTTGTTGCATAAAAAAAAAGAGAACGAAATTATGAAATAGAATTAAATAAAATTAACCTAGACCAATACAAACAGACATGCCTACAAATGTTTGTAAGTGTGGGAATCGAATTAATACGCGAATACTACCTACCTATTGAATCAAACTGACATTAAAAGTTAATAACGTATCTCTGCAGTGATCGCTCACACCTGCTGCGAGTCGAACGCGTCGCACAGCTCATACGGTAAACAAATAAATAAACGGTCTCGGCTCACGTCCGACTCGAGCGCACCGCGCATCGTTCGGGCGGCGGCGCATCGCGTGAGTGATTATGAACCTTATATCTAATGGCTAGCGAGCGAGAACAGGACGACAGTGAATGCGAAAACAACAATGTTTTAGAAGAATGTATTGAGGCGGACCTTACACAATTGGAGAATAACAACATGATTACGGAAGAATTAACTACTAAACGACAACGGGAGAGTAATGATGAAGAAATTTGGCACACAGTAACTAGGAATGCTAAAAAGAAAACACGAATAAATCAGGAAAACAGATCGGATATTTTACCTATTCAAATCTGTGTAACCTCAAAAGATAAACTCCCGAAACAATTCGCTTTGGCGAAATTACTGCAACAATATGATATCGGCGAGGTTAATAAGGTTAAGTACGTAAATCCCTATAAACTGCTGTTAACATTTGAGACTGAATCTAGTGCCGAAAAATTCTTAGCCTTCCCCGAATTTGATAGACTAAATTGGCGTAGGCAGAAGACTTGGGAAGTGGGACTGTCGTATGGGATTATATAAGAGATATAGATCTAGACTTATCGGAAGAGGAACTTTCAAGATACATTATTACAGAGAAAGAGGTTATATCTGTAAAAAGACTTAACAGAAAAACCAGTGATGGGTGGACTGCAAGTGAAACTGTCAGGATAGGCTTTAAAGGTTCATCTTTACCAAGTTTCATATATCTGTACGACATTAAAATCAAAGTTGAACGATATATATTTCCGGTCACCCAGTGTGCAAAATGTTGGAGATTTGGGCATGGACAGAAATTATGCCCTTCTAATAAAGTTATTTGCCCAAAGTGTAGTAACAATCACACTAACTGTCAAGTGAAAACATTCAAATGCGCAAACTGCTCGGGTGGACATATGGCACTTTCTAAAAACTGCCCAATCTATAAAAAAGAAAAACGTATAAGAGAACTTATGTCAGAGTTCAATTGCACATATCAAAAAGCCTTATCTACCTACGTCGCCCCTTCACCCCAACCTAACTATATTGACACCTCTGTAGACAGAACATACAACTACGCACCTTGTGATATTTTAAACGAGCTTCCCGAAATTGTGCCTTCCTATTCAGAGGTAATACAAAATGATTTTCCACTACACTCTGATGACGTGTCACAAAAAGAAACCGAGCACCCCAAATCTCGCCAGAAGAAAAAGAAGAAGAAGAAATCGCCCTATCATATCCGTGAAAACGTCGTAGCACACCTTGAGATGACTGAATCGGATAACTCAGAAGAGCAGATGTACAACGATGTAACACCGGAAGGCTCAGCCCCTTCTCATAGTGACCAGAAAAATAAATCTTCTACTTTTACGGTCCTTCTTAAAAAAATTAGGCAGGTTATTGCGGACAAAGATAATGGATTAGTTGCAACTCTCAAAGCTTGGCTTAATATTATAATTGATTATGTTAATAACTTTATTCTGAAGTTGATACCTAATTTTTCTACTATCAAAGACATGTTTTCATCTTTAAATGGGTAGTAACAGAGAACAAAAGGTTGTTAACTTAAATATTTTTCAATGGAATTCGCGAAGTTTAAAACCAAAAATTAAGTCTTTAGAACAATTATTGATCCGAGACAACATACATGTGGCTGTTGTTACGGAGACGTGGTTGGATCCAGATGCCCTTTTAAATTTGAGCTGTTTCAATATCTTCCGCCAGGACAGGGACCAACCGGGGGGAGGCGTAGCCGTAATAATACATAAATCTGTCCAAGCTCAAAAAGTACAGATGCAAGCTTTTGATTCTAGACTGGAAATGTTGCATATTAAATTATACAATTGTAATCAAATTGAACATGTAATCGCGGTCTACGCTCCGCCAGATTCTCAACTTAGTCAAAGGGTATGGGATTCCTTATTTTCATATCAATCTAATAAAACTATTATTTTAGGCGATTTTAATGGCCACCACACCAATTGGTCCTATAAAACTGACACCAGGGGCACCCAAATATTAGATGCCATGATAGAATACGGTTACATTATGCTAAATGATGGTAGACCTACTCGCGTACAATTAGTAAACGATACCTTGCGACAATCATCCCCAGATATTACTATGGTATCCACAGACGTATCACTAAACTTCAACTGGTCTGTGACTAATGAGACATTAGGAAGTGATCATCTTATTGTAAAGGTTAGTACTTCCTTCTCAAAATCGAATCAATTTCATAGAAAACGAAAATTTCAAAAAGCGCAATGGAATGAATACACTAATTACTTACACAATGTATTCAATACTGTTATATTTGATGAAGATCCCCAAACAGCATATAATAATGTTATTGATCATATTCAATCTGCGGCAGAGAAATATATACCCCATACTAAAATAGCTATTAACCCTAATCAAAAGTTTCGACCTAAACCGTATTGGACCCCAGAGTTGTCAAAGTCAGTGGCAATCCGACGACTAGCACTTTCAAAATTTAGGCGCAATCCGACTCCACAAAATTTAATACATTTAAAAAGCAAAATCAGTGAATCTCAAAGGCTTCTTAGAAACACCCAAAGACAGGCGTGGCAAAATTTCTGCTCTTCTGTTGATGCGAACTGTTCTGCTAGCGATCTATGGAACAAGATGAAATGGATGAAAGGTCACAGGACTAATAAACAACACATAGATATTGATAAAGCTAGAAATTTGTTATGTAACCTGTGTCCCGACTATGCCAATCCCCACAAACCTATATTTACTTCTCAAAATGTTTCATTGGATGAACCCATCACATTGCATGAATTTAATAAGTGTATTAAGAATAAAGACACTGCTCCCGGAGTTGATGAGATATCCTTTTATATGATTGCTAATCTCCCACTGAACGGTAAATTGGCCTTGATTTATTTATACAACACTATTTTAACCAAGGGTTTTGTACCTTCACAGTGGCGACACATCAGCATCATCCCTATACCAAAACCGGGAAGAGATCCTCACTCAGAATCAGCATTGAGGCCAATAGCGCTGATTTCATGTGTTTGCAAGATATTTCATTCAATTCTTAAAAACAGATTGGAGTGGTACCTTGAGAAGAACAAAATGCTATCAGATAATACTCTAGGATTTAGAAAGAGTAGATCTTGTTTGGATAGTCTAAGTAATCTGGTAATTCACATTCAGAATGGTTTTTGCAAAGATCAAACTACGGTTGGATGTTTTATCGATATTGACAATGCCTACAACAATGTTGATATAGTTAACCTATTACAGAAACTGGATAACTTAGGTATAGGTAGTAAAATATGCGTTTATCTATGGGAGTTTCTGAGGGATAGGTATATTTCCATTGATGTGAATAACATAAATGTAGTTCGAAATACTAGTCGTGGTTTAGCTCAAGGCGATCCTTTGTCGCCCCTTCTTTTTAATATTGCTACTATGGATATCTGTAAGGAAATCAATAACGACATTATTCACATATCTCAGTATGCCGACGATTTTGTCATTTATGCTACCAGTAAGAACTTAACGGATGCTATTGATCATCTACAGCTATCTTTAAATCAAATAAGCAAATTGTTAGCAGACTTGGGTTTAGATGTCTCTCCGACCAAAAGTAAAATTTGTGTATTTAAAAAAGGTATAAACAGACATAATTTTGCTCTTCATATTAATGGCGTCAATATTCCCATAGTAGATACTGTTAAATATTTGGGAATGTGGCTTGACCGCTCCCTTAGATGGGGTAAGCACATAAATGAATTAGTTGAAAAGACCAGTAAGTTCTTGAATATATTAAAAGTATTGGCAGGTGCTAAGTGGGGTATTCATCCTAAACATCTAAGACGGGTTTACATTGCACTTCTTAGAAGTCGTATGGATTACGGTTGTTTTCTGTTCGGTGATAGTTGTCAGAGCAATCTATATAAATTGGAAAAGGTCCAAAACCAGGCGATGCGTATTATAGGTAGTTTCATTAGATCTACCCCAATTCATGCTATGGGCAGCGAATTAAGCTTGCAACCTCTACACATACGTAGATGCTATTTGGCCGGAAAATACTATTTGAAATGTAAATCTTTGGGATTTAATATTAAAATAATTGAATTAATTAACGAAATATCACTACATATAAATACATGGACCAGAAAAAATAAACCAATATTATTATCAACTCACGATTATTTGAAACATACACCGATACATGTTAGTGAAAATTTAGAAATATTTAATTTTAATTTTTGGATCACATCTATTAATTTGACTGGAGATTTAATATGCAACATTACCAATGTTGATGATTCTAAAAGACAATTTGATGTTTCAACTCTTAAAAATCTTTGCTCGGAGTACCTAAATTCAGAATACGCGGGATTTTATCAGATATACACAGATGGCTCAAAAGACGTAGACGAGGCTGGTGCTGCCGTCTTTGATCCCCAACAGGACGCTCATATGTTATTTGCAATAAATTCGAAAATATCTATTATGTACATTGAACTTTTGGCTATAAGTGAGGCAATATCCTATATAAATACCATAGATTATAATAAATTTGTCATTTTAACAGACTCCAAAAGTGCCTTACAACATATAGCTCGGTGTACCTCGACGGTTCGAGGAACACCGATAGCTTATATAATTATTAATCAACTTTTGGAGTTTAAACAAAAATCTAAAACAATTAAACTGCAATGGATCCCCTCTCATGTGGGTATAGCCGGTAATGAAAATGCGGATAATTTAGCAAAACAAGCCTGTTATGATGGAATACCTTTAGGAGTTTTACCATACTATTCCGATTGTCTATATTTAGTGAAAAGGTTTTGTTACAGCTCATGGAAAGAATATTTCGACTTGAGGTCAAAAGAGAAGGGCATCTGGTATAAAACCATACAACCTGAACCCCTAATTGTACCTTGGATCAACAGCTGTTCTCTTAATAGGGCTAATATTGTTTCTGCTTTACGACTTCGGACCGGACACATCCCAACTAGAAAGTTTACATTTCTTATGGGCATATCTCAGACACCTTTATGCGAAGAATGCGGAGTAGTCGAGGATGCACTCCACATTTTGTTGGAATGTGTCCGGAACCAACAGCTGAGGACACAGACACTTCAGCAACATCTCGATGTAGGTATGTGTAATAGTGCCCTGTCTTCTCCCAATTCGGAGGAAGCCAGAGCATTATACAAGTTGTATTGCAAGTGCTTTAAGTGACCATTACAGATTATTTATATTTATTTAGTTATAATATGTGTGTTGATACAACGGAGCGACATAGTCTATGTTGACTAAGCTCCTTAAATAAAGAGAAAAAAAAAAAAAAAAAAAAAAACGTATCTCTGGCCGGCACCACCCTGCTCCTAGTCTATTCTATCTAGTCTATGCCTGGTGTGGAGCCACGATCCATTAGTCACAGTGATTTATATCGCTTCCTCACCAGGTGTCCAGAACTATTGGCTGCTTAGCTAGGTACCTACCAAGATTTCCAAGTTGGCTTTATCACTAGGAAGTCGAAAAAAGGCATAGGTACCTAGAATTTTTATTTGAGTTGGGGGAACACTACATACAACACTTCTTAAATCTTATATAAGCATTAAAATGCTTTGGTTATCTATTTCGATATACTTAATGTTACCTAATGTTTTTTAAAACATTTCCACTCGACCAACATTCAAAAGTAAAACTTCTTTTGAACACAGCGCTCGAGATCTAAAGAGGCGATATCTCCAAAATGTTCGCTCATTGAAGCGAAACGGACAATATCTGGCAATTTGTCAACACTGTAACTTCCTTTCATAACGCGATGTTTGCTCTCAAGCCATTTTGAGAAACTACGAGTACACTTATAACATACCTACCTAAGTTTCTAAATTGGCGAACGTTCGAAACTTATAAATGTAGATTTAATGATCTTTGCGCATTTTGCTGGATTCATTCTGTCAGCAATTTGCGAGCGTTCAGCTCGCAGAATGAATCCATCAAGAGAACCATAATTTATTATTATAGTTCTCTTGATTGGTATGAAGCTCTATAACTAGGCCTCACCAAGAGCGGGCCAGGGAATATCATCATATTCATCAGCCTATTGCAGTCCACTGCTGGACATGGGCCTGTCCAGTTGTTCCCCACTTAGGGCAAACATCTGGAGGACATGCCCATAATTGCCACGCTGGGCAGGCGGGTTGGGTATCGTATCGCTGGGCGTAGCTTCTCGATCAGGTAACGCTGCTGCCCGCTCATCGGTAATTAGCTACGCCTTCAATTGCGATTGTTATACCGCCACCAGTCGGTCGCCAGCGCCTCGCTCGTTATTCGGCGGATGCACCACGGGCACGTGAGGTTGGCTTGGAGCGAAAAGATTCATAGGTCGCTCCCTATTTATCCGACCAATATGTCTTGAACTTATTTCTTTTTTAAGTAGGTTTACGAAGGTCTTAAACCATAAGACGTCGATTATACGTACTTTATGAATAACATATTTTATGAGGTTTTATCGCTGAAAAGCATAATATGTACGTGGAGGCGTGGTCCTACGCTCTGCAATGGCCTTAACCTTAAAGTAGCTTGTATGCTATAGCGTTTAATCTGTGGCCATCGCTAACGATGCTTGGGGTAAGATAGATAGATGATATATTCTTATTGCACACCATAGCGATTGACTTAAAACTAGGTACCTACAGTAGAATTTTGCTGTATAAATATATAGGAGGCCTTATTTATCGCTATAAGCGATACCTTCCAGCAACCTTGGGGTAGAGGATTACAAAAAAGAAAGAGTAGTGATAAACTTTTGCTCAGAAATCGGGGCGCAAAGCTAGTGTATCTTGGCAACTGAAGTATCTACCATAATGGCGCTTCGGAGTTTTAACCGTGTTTTTCTGGGGAGAACGGGTATGTTTCCGGGAATCACTGAGCTTGCAACTAATCAAACTAGGCGGTTCTCAGGGAGTTGAAGTGCACAAAGGCGCTTCTAATAGACAGGCACTGGAGTTTCGTGAAATTTGGATAATAGGAAATCACTTTATGGCTACACGAAATTATTTAGTGGGAATTTATGCTTCATAAATATTTGCAACGTGCTGGGCCAGCGGCGTCGCAACGCGTGTAGGTACATATATCGAGAGTGTTCAAAAGTAAGCGGCCTTCCTTAAAATGGTGCCTAAATTTAAGTTAGGACCGCTAGCAATACCTTGGGTGACAACAGCATTTAATTCATTGCAGTGATTAAAAGGGTCAGGATACAGTAACGATACTAAATCATCCCTGATAGTTTATTATAAGTATAGATATATATTGCCAATGTAGACTTAGGGGTAG
>CM062098.1:1152621-1207324 GCA_031163375.1 Conogethes punctiferalis | reverse complement strand
TACTATGTATAATATGTATTTATTTTAAAAATGTATTTAAGTAACTTCATCTGATGTCTAGTGCCTATTAGTACAAGTTTAGGGGCTAGATTGATTAATGATGATGAAGATGGCGATGTGTGGCCCAGTGTCTTTGTATATTTATTTATTTACGTACATACGTACATAGGCGCGATCTTGCACCGTAACCTGCGATCACAACTACTATCTGTGATCGCAGACTGTAACAAACATGGAAAACTGAACGCATTAAATTAAGCAGACACTTAAACGAATTCCTAAGTAACAACTTATGTTCGCATAACGCTAACGACCCTTAGCATATTACGGGTATATTTTAAAAGAAATTACACAAGGAAACACTTACATTATACACACACGAAACACGATACGAGTGTCAGGAGTACGTTATACAAAGCTTTATTATTTAAAGGCACACTCTAAGAGCATCTTAAAAGGGAAACTCTGTTACTTAAATTATTCTTGTAGCATGTACAGTCAGCGTTATTACGATTACATGGGTGTATATTGCATAATAATATGCAAATTACAATAACGTTGTAGGTGTCGTAGATGAGTAAGGTAATATCAGAGAATGGGCAACAGCGTTTACTATACGAGTAAATAAAATTTAACAGAGGTAGGGCATGGCGAATCTTCGCTCGAATTGAGCCGCCCGTCCGGGGTAGGACCTCCACCCTATAGAATACCGCAGCCAAATGACCTCCGGGTCGTGTTACTGCCGGTGAGTAGGGTTTCCGGAGCTCGTGGGGGGTTAGGGTTGGGCCGGCGTGGCGGTGGCAACTGGCAGGTAACTGACCAGTTACTTGCCTGTTGTCACAGAGACTTGGGCTTCTCAGTCGCTGTCCATCAGGCGTAGGGAAGCCAGTATGTCGAGCTACTATATAAAAAATACCTGCTACGGCCAAGCGTTGTGACCAAGGCAAATATCCTAAGTGACAATTGTCATTAGGTGAGGACTACGTCCTTTCCTTATTAAATAAACTCCAGGGATTCCCATACTTTTACCTATCGCGGCGCACTTATACCACCGATCGAGCAGGGACACCGATTTATGGTTCAGGTTCCAAAAACTCTTACTTGTATGGTGTTAACTCGAGCGAAATGATGATAGGCCGCTCCCTTACAGCCCTCAAATTGACATCACTGTTCGTGTAACAAAAGTGCGTATTCTTAAACGGGCGAAGTAACAAACGGCGCTAATTCGCTTTGAGTACAATCGCTTCACCGCGAGCCGACGCGACGGAGCGCGGTCCGTTGGCCGAACCAATGTTAATTAGCTCCCATTAGACGGTTTATGGCAATCTGGGGGTTTAGGGGTGTCGAAGACCGATGTCTGTTTATTCTGGTCGCTTAGAATTTAAATAGGCTAAAAATTGTAATTAGTCCATCTTTTAGCTTATTCAAAAATAAAAGACCCGTATTCTCCCCGTCCTTAGATGCTGACTCTCTGCCTTAGAATTATTTCCCCCCTACAGACCTCAGTAATAATTTTGCAGAATTTATTTTCCCTTACTACGACTATTTTTTGGCACAAACTAGAAGCCGAAAATCGTATGCGTTTCGGAGATATTTTAAGTTTTCAAATGTTTAAGCCATAATCCTCACAAGGGTACCTTTATATCTCTGGAGTCTCTTAGCGACTATTTCTGAGATTTGGTATGTCGTTGCGACTATTTCATGACTATTTTTGGAACCTAAACCAATTCGATAGACTTTACCATTTGCTTGCATCAGAGGTGAGGATTACAGCTCGATGTTCAAGCCAATCTTCACTAACCTGTAGCTATAACCGTGGCTATAACTCCGAAACTAAAATGCGACTATCTTTTTACTTGTACGACTATTTCATGACTATTTCTAGCATAGTCAAAATTTGTTTCATTGAGGTTTCAAAGATGGGGATTACATCTTGAAGCACATTACGATCACCATCAGGAGAATTGCGCTTGATTGCAAACCCATTTTGAATAAAAAAAAACACCAAGTAAAGCTGCCAACCCTAAACAATCGCACATCCATCAAACCATCGCCTTACAAAGCTCCTTTCTTCGCCGTACAACGGCATCGCCGCGGCATAAACACCGTCGATTTTGGCCAACACCATAAATTGGCAACGCAAACATACTGCTGACAGGAAATCTGGTTATCCTTACTAATATTCTAAACGCGAAAGTAATTCTGTCTGTCTGTTAAGCTTTCCCGCTTAAACCTCTCAACCGATTTTGATGAAATTTGGCACAGACAATCTTTAGACCCTGAGAAAAACACATCTGTGACACACCTATATGAACGCGGGCGAAGCCGCGGGCACAGCACTAGCTGTATAGCAACATCGCATACACTAGTATGTATAATTGAATATTTCGATCTTTTTGGGAATTGATCATATTTACTCATATGACATATAGCTATTTGTATTGAAATGGCTGTACGTACATGTTTTGATGTGTTTGGTTGGTGGTTAGTATGCATTTGGCTTCGAATATTTAAGATTATTGCGACGTAACAACTCGTATAAATCTCCAGAATCATTTTATTATATTTTTATTCTCTAGAAGGGAATCTATTAGTACAAAATATTAAAGCTAAATAAGGTTTTTTTTTTTCAAGAACCAAAATTACCACAATGCCTATCTTATCGAATAATGCAAAAATTAAAAAAAAATGCAAAAAAATAATTTATTCCAATCACAAAATACTGGTCACACTATCAGTCCCTTACGACATCTCTCACATAGCAAGCACCAACACTTACGGAACAATTAAATCGTCACAATAGCGCGGAATGCGTTAGTCAGCGCGGCCGCCGCGCGCCCAAACCGATGCGCGCGCGCAACGCATCGCTATAGGCGCGTCATAGACTTGGTATACGTGAGACAGGACACAGGTGGAATATCCGCCCTTTTCCCGATACCAGCCCGCGCCTGGTCGCTTTTCCCCCCAAACATACGTCCGTAGGGCATCTCCCAGCAACGCCCTGAGCCGAGGCTATAGCCCCACAGGGGGCGCCCTCAGCACCGTTGCTTAAAATTTTTGGGGTGAGAGCCTTCCGCTCCCCCAACAGTCCGGTGATGATGACAAGGCCGCCCTGGCCATCATCGTAGTCATTTAGAGAAAAAAAAAAAGGTGGAATACCCGTGCGATGACGGATATAGAATATAAATTTCCCCCTCATCCCTTGCCGTGGGTTCCGAAAGTCTTCTAACTGCGCAGGACATACCTAGATGGAGGCTCTTGTTTTTAGAGGCAAAGAGTCGGTTTAAGTTACTGCGCCAATCAAGTTGGTTGTTATAAGGAGTTCAAATAAGAAGTTCATGATTTTTGTCGGATAAAATAAGAACACACTTGTGCACTTTAATATCTCCTGCGTAGAAAAGTACGCACAAGTCTCCTTGGACCTACGTCCTTGGAGGGCGCCGTAATTTTACTATACGAAGAGTAAAAACTGTCACCTCACAGACAGTATTTTGTGATTGGAATAAAACCGTCATAATAAAGACTAGAGAGCAGTATCAAACTGCATTTGGTGACTCACAAACATAAACTTTTGATTGTCCATTTGTCATGAACAAGCTTTGCGAATGCAATATCAGCTATTTAAACAAAAATTTTATCAACTGCCAACGCCTCAATCAAAACAGAGACTTTATTCCGCGTCCTCCCATAGAGGAAATGAAAATTCTATATTTATTTCCGTATACAAACATAAATGTTTATCTTGTTTTACCATATGATTTATCATTTTCCTTCTCAAGCATAATCCGCTTATTCCATTATTTTGCCGAACGCCATTCAGGGAAAAGAAATACTTTACAAAGTTAATATAAAAGAAACAGGAATCCAAAAACGCCGTTTCATTTTACCACAATAAGGCGAGTTATTCTTTACGCAAGAAAATACTTCACCGGGCTCTTAAAATATTACTTCTTGAATTATTAATGATCTAGTCACTTAGGGGTCCATTTTTTCGGCAATTATTTATACAGATGAATTTATTTTTGGGACTCAAAAGAACGGGCTACGGTTGTGACTGTAATTGATGTTTTTTATTCATTTTATTCTGACACTAAGCCCTCAATGGGAAAAAAGAAAATAGTAATGATATTATAAATTCGCATTTTTGTAGCTGCAAAGTTTGCTCGTGGCCTCCACCTGAGGTAAAGCCGCGGCCACACATTGGAGATATTTGCACCAACGTAATTTTTTGCGCCCAATGAGCGCGTCATGCCGCGGCCACACATTGGATTTAACTTTGCATCCAACCACTGTCCAATGCCCAATACTAACGCGCTCAACGTCTTCATTGTGTCAAGTACCGATACACATATTGGTGCATTGGGTGCTAAACGTTACGTTGGTGCAAATATCTCCAATGTGTGGCCGCGGCATAAAGCCTCAAGATGCTAAGGCAAAGATCAATGAGGGTGATTTAATGAACTGTCTAATAGATGGCGTTACGTAGCGTGCGTTGAAGGTGCAATGACATGTCACTGACGTTTACTCAGTGATTTGTCAAAATGAACCAATCACGTAACTGTTGGAACTGCTGAGTATGTGGTGGTTTTTTTTTGTCCCAGAAAACCCATTTTCGGCAATGACAAATTGTTAGGACAAATAGCATTGAACCAAACTGGTTGTCATTATGATACATACTAAGCCCTGGAACGAAAGGCAGAGTCACTATCAATTAGGCTAACAAGCCGTAATATGATCCAGATTGATAGAAGTTCACGATAGAAGATGCCTACTTTTGAAATACTATCCTTCGGAAGCCAGATTCCATAATTCCAGCGACCGGCTATAAAATATTACCTCCGTATCATCCACAAATTTCTCGCAACACATAAATCTTTATCGCTGCTTTTTTAGGAGATAAATAGTGACGAAATTGAAAATATCGATAAAGTAAATTCTATGAATAGAAAAGTAAAATCAATAGCAAATTGCCAAGGTCGAGATGTTAAAATTACCAATGTTGCTCAAATGAAAGCTCAACATGCACAAAGTTATCTAAACCGCTTTACTTTAAAGTCAAATAGCGAAGGTATTTTTACTGAAAACTTAAGTAAGTATGTAGGTAGCTGCAATGACAGTTAAAGTAGTTTACTTTAAGGACATTGATAATCGAAATTCATGTACATTTTGATGCTCGGACGATGAAGGAAAACATTGCGAAGAAACCTACACTTGTAAGGTAATTCTATGGTTATGTGAATGTGAAATGGCCCAACCCATATAGGGCCAGCACGGTTGTGGTGACATAATATGATTACATCCCTACTACTCACTATCATAATGATTTCAAATAAGTTAATGATAGGTTCATCGTCCACTGCTGGACGTAAGGCTCCCCCAATCTTCTTCTTCTTTTCGGGTCAATGAAATTTAAATCCGACCAGAACTTAGCCACTGAGACACCGCTGTCAGTCGCTTGGTAGAGATCCTCCAAAGTGCAGGTGGTGGGGCACAATAGACAGGTCACATGCGACATTGTTTGAGAGGTCGCGCCACAGTCGCAGCCACTTTGCGCCCCGTCGTTGAAACCCCATTGGCCATATCTGCCCTACATCGGCCAACCCCGGACCGGTGCCGGTTCAGAGACTTTCAAACCGGCCAAGGTTCCCTGTGTCCTGGTAGCAAGTGTGCAGAAGGTGCAACATAATTGGTAGGCGGTGGCATTTTAGCTGACCAAAGACCGATTCGCGCATGTGTGGGTTGCACTGCAATGGCGTCAGTACACCTCAGGAAGCTCCCCCAATGACAATTGTCATTTCGGGGGATTTGCTTCAGTCACCACGCTTGGCAGGCGGGTTGGTGACCGCGGTAGGTTTTATTTGTACCCAGGTAAACGCTGCTACCCTTTTCCTAATATTCCCTTAGCCGTCTTCTACGACACCCACGACCACATTAGCTGACGAGTCCTCATTACCAAGACTGTTACTAGTGAACGGCTGAGAAGAAGAAATTTTTTGTCTTACGTCCAAAGGGTCAACATCGATAAACCAACATCCCTAGGAAATATAAGCGAAAAGGGATATATTTTTATTGGATCGGTGTTACTTTACGGGAGCAATAAATATTCAGTTGAGACCGTGATTTATGTGTCTTCATTAGGACCTTATTGTGGTAAGAAGCATAAATTGGACCCGTGTTATATTTCATGTTTGGAGGTCCGCTGACCAGCAGCGAATAACTAAACCAATCTATGACTATATCGTATCAATCATAATGAGACCAGAATAAATCAAACCTAGGCCTACTCCCAATGACACTAGTATGAGGATCAAGATGCTACGTAGAATAAAACTCTTGTCGAACTATGAGTAAGGTATTGTACTGCTATAAAAGTATTACAATTAGACTTCTTAGGTTACTTATTAATCACTTCTTCGTCGAACATAGATTTCCCTCGATGTCTGTATTCGGTCAAAGCTGATAATAGAATGCCTCGCTTGCTTCGTCCATCCGCCCAGCACAGCTTTGCCCTCCATTTTTTTTTTAGACGGATTAATTACATTTTTTACGGCAACAAGCCTATTGTCATTTGGAGGGATTTTCCTTAGTCAAAATCCTTGGCAGGCGGTTAAGTGGCCACAGTAAGTTTTACTTGTACTTAAGCAAACGCTGCTGCCTCGCGTTTACGTTTTTCTATTTCACAAAGAAACCTGTTGATGATACACATACATGTCGGGTGCTTCCCGTACAATACCACCGGCCTGTCTACGCGTTCCGTTGTCTACGCGAACATGACTCCACAGACCTGTCACCCGATACAACGTAATACAATATCCGCACGGCTGATTTGTATACTAGAGGTAGTGCATGCAGTGTTTAGCGTAGTACATTATTAATTCAGCACTGTTTAACGGTAATGGCAGGCGTTGTACAGACGGCCACACGTTGTTAGCCAAATCTGTCAAAATGTGTACAAGGATAGACTATGAATTGGATACTCAGTCCTCGAATAGTTCTTTGAGACTTATTGCACAACGAGAACCGTTTTGATAGTTTCAGAACACTACAAGAAAATTTTAAGTAAATTGGAAATCGTTCTCCAAAATTGATACTGTACGAGTAATATCTTTAGCCATGAGTACCCCAAATTCAAGCAGTGACCGAAGAAAGATGAGATAAGAGATATGGTACTGGATGAGAATGCTCGGAGTATCGTGGACTGAATTCTGCACCAAGTATATTTCGAGAACTCGGCACCAAACAGCATTTATGCCTATTTGGTACAGTCCTGTATCCTTCTTTGGTCACGTTTTTTTTGACTGAGGGGGCAAACAGGACCTAATGGACTAAGCCGCCGGGAACAGATGGCTTTAGGGCGACTTGTAGTCCACGGATAGGTTGGGGGTGCCAGGCGCGCTTCATTGTTAACAGAAACTACCCGACACACGACGCGCGAAATAAGTATCTAAACTTTTTTTTTAATAAAGTGGCACGACATAATGGCTTCCCTACGCCTGGTGGAAAGCGAAAGAGAAGCCCAAGTCGCTGTGACAACGGGCAAGTAAATGGACCTGTCAGTTGCCACCGCCATGCCGGCCCAACCCTAACCCCCACGAGCTCCGGAAACCCTACTCAGCGACAGAAACACGACCCAGAGGTCATTTGACTGCGGTATTCTGTAGGGTGGAGGTCCTTCCCCGGACGGGCGGCTCAATTCGAGCGAAGATTCGCTATTCCCTACCTCTCTCTACTTATCAGTCTAGTAGCCATAGTACAAGCTTCGGCTTAGTTACTAAATGGCGCTGTGTAGCACAGCATGGCGTCTTGGGTGGTTGACATCTTATTGCAAGGTTGCTACGTCAAAGTTAGGAATTAGGCAACATCAGTACACAGTCGACTGTACATCCCAATTCAATAATCGCCACAACTCCGCCAATCTCGCGGCACCTGTTCAATAGGACCGGAGCCCCCGTCCCGGCCGCCCCCTCGAGGATGTGCCAATTATCGCACTGTCAAAACATGCGCCAATCACGACCGGGGCAGATTGGAGGATGACGTCATCGAACCAGGTACTTTGGTAACGAGGAGAATTGGGATGATGACTAAAAAATAATTTAATGTCCATCAGATAGATTAATGAAAAATATTGGATACGTATTTTTTATTTTGTCTCTTGTTCAAAAACTTACGAAGATACATTGATTTTAAATGTCACATGACGTCACGTTAGAGTACAAAATATACTCTAACGTGACGTAGTTAGCCCCCACTCCGTAACTTTAATGCGCTATATCTAAGTATTTTCTTGTTATTTCGACAAAACAAAAAATACGGGTCTTATATTTTTTTATTATCTAAGCGACGGACTAATTATTTTCTTCATTTTCATACCTTGTCATCATCCGTATTAGCATTTGGGAAACGAACTAAAACGTACGTAAGCTTGATTATCAAGAATGATTAGAGCATCATTCTCCTGCCCTCATCCCGCTCTAAGTTGACTGGCTCGGTGGCTCAATTGGTAGTGACCCCTGCCTTCTGAACCAAGGTTCGTGGGTACGATTCCCACCCGGGACAAACATTCGTGTGATGAACACTTGTGTTTGTTCCGTGTCTGGGTGTTTATATTTGTATTTTAGTATTTATTTGTGGTACCTTCGTTGTTCTGATACCCATAACACAAGTGCTTAAGCTACTTACTTTGGGATCGGAGCAATGTATGTGATGTTGTCTGATATTTTAAAAAAAATGTGGGGTCGACACAACATGATGTAGCTTTTTTATTATTTTATTGTATTTTTTTTTATTTTAATAGTAGCAAAACGTAGTTGCTTTCCGTCATCTACATAACGAAAGAAACGCCCAAATCACTCCGGCAACGGAAAAATAACTAAATCGATCCCTTGTCAACTGCTGTAATGCTGGCCTGTTAGATGATCCTGACTATCCACCGACTGATCGCTTTTCTCTTTCTTGGGGATGTAAGGGAGCGACCTATCACCTTTTCGCTCCAAGCCATCCTCACCTGCCCGTGGTGCATCCTGCCAAACAACAAACGAGGCTCTGGCAAACCGACTGGTGGCGGTATAACCATCACGATAGAAGGCGTAGCTAAATATCACAGACCGATGACGGGCAGCAGCGACATTGGAGCAAGAAGCTATGCCCTGCGATCGCCAACCCGCCTGCCCAGCGTGGCGATTATGGGTATATCCTCCAGATGTTTGCCCTAAGTGGCAAACAACTGGAGAGGCCTATGTCCAGCAGTGGACTGCGATAGGCTGATGATGATGATGATCGCTTTTCGGCCGAATATGATCGGGAAATGTATAAATAAATATATAAATAGCATGTATTTAGAATTCCTTAAACTTATTATAATTTAATCCAAAGCTTCATCAAAATAATATTTACCAAAACTGAGGCATAACGTCGGATCTTAATTCCAATAGACGGATTAATGAAACAATCGCTAAACGAGTTAATAATAGATTAGTTTAACCCTTCAAGGGAATCCAGTGCAAACTGGAGGAAATTGTTGTATCATCTGCTATAGGGATTTGAATCATGGAAGTTTATAGACGATCCTAAACATAGACCTTACACAGGAAGATAATAGCTCTTTTTTTATAGTGGCTCGACATAATTGCTTCCCTACGCCTGATGGAAAGCGAAAGAGAAGCCCAAGTCGCTGTGACAACGGGCAAGTAACTGGTCAGTTACCTGTCAGCTGCCACCGCCATGCCGGCCCAACCCTAGCCCCCCACGAGCTCCGGAAACCCTACTCACCGGCAGAAACACGACCCAGAGGTCATTTGACTGCGGTATTCTATAGGGTGGAGGTCCTTCCCCGGACGGGCTGCTCAATTCAAGCGAAGATTCGCTATGCCCTACTCTCTTTTAAAGCTCGCTCCCTTACATCCCGTATCCCGGTATGTAAGGGAGCGAGCTTACCATCACGATGGAAAGCGTAGCTAAACCACAGGCCGATGACGGGCAGCAGCGTCACCGGAGCGAGGAGCTACACCCTGCGTATTTTGACACAAAGTTACTTTCACTTTCAATAAATTAGGTAAGGATAAACGGTAGCACTTTTGATGGTACGATAAGATCACCCCAAATGTCCATAGCAGAACTCATGACGAACTCATCAAGCTTCTGAATTATTATCTTAAAGACCTAAACTAATCTATTAATAACTCGTTTGGCGATTGTTTGATTACTTGCTAATTGAGTCTGTCACCCCAATTTGTTACTCGCGTTGCGAACAAACTTGGTCCGTTGGTTTAGCAAAACGTCTAGCATTAGAAACAATTACGTTGTTCTTTATTGGGGTCATGTGAATCTAGGAATCTAACCATTAGGACCTCAAGAGTACTACACAAACAGTTTAGCGTGGGATTATCTCAGACTGCCGGACTGGCGGATTGCAAGCGTTTTGAAAAGTCATCACAGCATTGCTGCATAGAGCAGGACATCTCTGGTGGAAAAGTACCCTTAGGATCTGTTTTCATAGAACACAAATCATTGGACCATAAGAGAGGTAGGGCATAGCGAATCTTCGCTCGAATTGAGCTGCCCGTCCGGGGAAGGACCTCCACCCTATAGAATACTACTACTAAATTTAAGAGCTTTGCTCTTGTCGGTGGAGCAACTTCCACTCCTCCCTGGACTCCGCCAGCGCATTCAACTCCTTGTACGTCATGACATTAACTTTCTCCTTTAGCTGTTGTGTAAATGTTCGTCTTGGCCTCCCTCTTCCTCTTCTAATTAATTGTAATTCTAATTAATTGGTAATTGACCAGTTACTTGCCAGTTGTCACAGCGACTTGGACTTCTCTTTCGCTTTCCATCAGGCGTAGGGAAGCCGAGCCGAGTCGAGCTACTATAAAAAAAATCACAAAGTTTTGGTACCCAGGTATTTCAGCAAACGCACGAAAATCCGGATTCATAAGACGCTAAAAAGGCCAATTGTCATGTAAGGCTCTGAGACCTGAACCCTCACCATCAAAGAAAAAACCAAGCTCCTAGTGGCGCAGAGGATAATCTGGAGATGACTCATTTTTGGTCCATACCCTGTGTTAGTTAGTAAAGGAAGGACCACAATTGAAGTGGAGAGAAGATCACATACCTATGTGATTTGAGAAATATCATTGGTAAACTCTTGCTAACCCTCAGAACGGTTTTTAGGGTTCCGTAGCCAAAATGGCAAAAACGGGACCCTTATAGATTCGTCATGTCTGTCTGTCTGTCTGTCCGTCCGTATGTCACAGCCAGTTTATTCCGAAACTATAAGAGCTACATTATTGAAATTTGGTACGTAGATGTATTCTATGAACCGCATTAAGATTTTAAAATAAAATCAGAAAAAAATCCAAAATTTTTGGGGTTCCCCATACATAGAACTGAAACTGAAAAAAAAAATTTTCATCGAACCTATACGTGTGGGGTATCTATGGATAGGTATTTGAAAATAATTTTGAGGTTACTAGGACCATTTTTTTATAAACTGAATAGTTTACGCGAGAGACTCTTCCAAAGTGGTAAAATGATTGTCCCCCCCCCCCGTAACTTCCAAAATATGGGCATGATAAAACTGAAAAAAATATATCATGTGTATCACTCACTATGAAAACTACTAACGAAATTTGGTTTGAATCAAATCTAGCCAGTAGTTTTTTTTTAAACGTCATAAATCAAATTACCTATTTTTTTCATTTAATTAACTCCAATATAATAAAACGTAAAGAAAAACATTTATTTAGGTGTATAGTGGTACGGAACCCTACGTGCGAGAGTCCGACTCGCACTTGGCCGGTTTTACTAAAGTGGAGCGGAGATGCAATTTATTTAGCCTTAGGCACATAGGTTAGCCCTGCTTCTATAGAAACGCTCCTTTACAGTCGCATGTCTCTTTCAAGCAACACAGACTATTTATATTTCGGCGCCAGAGGTCATAAAATATCAAATATTATGTGTACAAGTTATCAATAACGCTTGACACACATCGGCCGTGTCTGAGCGAGCAGTATCGGCGGTCAATGTCGACAATCTTATCTCGAAGCATCGGTAATCCTGAGAATTGAAGCCAATGTGATAATGCAAAACAGTATTTTTATAGTTTAAAAAAGTATACAAATGTGTATTTTATGCATCCAACGTTTTTTTTTTATAGTAGCTCGACATAATAGCTTCCCTACGCCTGATGGAAAGCGAAAAAGAACCCCAAGTCGCTGTGACAACTGGCAAGTAACTGGTTAGTAACCTGTCAGTTGCCACTGCCATGCCGGCCCAACCCTAACCCCCCACGACCTCCAGAGACCCTACTCACCAGCAGAAACACGACCCGGAGGTCATTTGGCTGCGGTATGCTATAGGGCGGAGGTCCTTACCCGGACGGGCAGCTCAATTCGAGCGAAGATTCGCTATGCCCTACCTATCTTAAGATGTAAGGGGACCGACCTATCTTTTCGCTTCAAGCCACCCTCACTTGCCCGTGGTGCATCCTTCCGGATAACGAACGAGGCTCGGCAACTGTCTGGTGACGGTCTAACCATCACGGTTAAAGACGTAGCTTCTTCTTCTTGTCGTGTCGATGGCAATAACAACCAGTCAGATTTTCCGAGACCAAGACTCTGCTACACGGACAGCATTACCATTAGCAAGTAATAGGTCTTCTCGTGAGCACCGATCCGGACAAGCTGGGCAGTCCAGAAGGTGAGCCATGGTCTGTGGGGCCACGCCGCACTCGCACCGATTCTCATTCTCATCTATATACCCCCACTTACATAAGGAGTCCTTACAGAGGCCAACCTGAACCCGAAGTCTGTTCAAAGATTTCCAGCTTGGCCACGTCAAGCTTTCCCAAAGACGTAGCTAAATACCACATGCCGATGACAGCGTCACCGGAGCGTGGACCTACGCCCAGCGACCGCCAACCGGCCTGCCCAGCGTGGCAATTATGGGTAAAGCCTCCAGGTGTTTGCCCATAGTGGCGAACAACTGGAGAGGCCTATGTCTGTGTGACTATATTAAAATAAATAATTGATGATCAAACGAACTTCTTGAAGTGAAGTTCGATCGATATTATATGAGTTGTATCATTCGAAGATATAATATTTACAACGTAGTCCTTTTATCCTACAAGGCATAATCGCACGCTTTTTAGAGAGAATCGATTCTAAATCGATTGAGCTCTCAATTTTTTTTTTTTTTTTTTTGTACTACCCAATGCTACTACTACTGCCGAGCCGTCATTTCTTTAGAGTAATTTGGAGTTAGCATTTACATTTTCTATACATAGTTATAGGGTTAGGGTGGGTGGGTGTATTTATATCTTCGAATGATACAACTCATATAATATCGATCGAACTTCACTTCAAGAAGTTCGTTTGATCATCAATTATATTTCGTTGTATCATTCTTCGATATAATATTTACAACGTAGATGTTTAGAGATGGTAACTATCTAGGTGTATGTTTTAACATAAACACTAGTTTTATAGAAAATGTATATACCTATTATGAACATAATAACATTATTTGTAAATTATTAATATATGTTATTGTGATTACACAATGAACACAAAAAAGTCTTTCGTCTCAACTTATTTTAACTTATTTATGATAATAATATCTTATTAATATTATAATACATAATTATAATATGAATCACGCTAAGCATAGCCTACTATTAATCCTCTATAGGCAAGGAACATACAGCCCGAGCAAATGCACCCTCATCATTGAGAGGCCGATTATAAAATCGACTAAATGTTGAAGATGAATTAGACCAACCCGCTGTCTTTCTTATGGTGCTTATATCAATTCCAGCAGACTTAGCAGCCGACGTGGAAGCATGTCTTGTGCTATGAGCACCAGATACATCTAAATCGACCCCGCTTTCTGACAAAACCTGCCGAATCCATCTACTGATGGTTTGAGGAGAAGCACTGGAATGTGGTTTTCTAAACGTGATTAATAATTATCGTTTCTATTTTCCGTTCTGATGTCAGATGTAACAAATAAATAATCCTCTATGGTCGTAGCTGGGCATATTCTTATGTTATCAGTAAAAATATGGTAAATGTAAAACCGGTTGATCGCGACCTGCTGCCGATGTCTTAATAATATCTGAAACCACAATCTTCAAACCTAAGTGGGACCGAGTAATGTGTGAAATTTTAATTAACGATAGAGTTTGTACACAAGGCCAGTAAAATAGTAAATTTTTTGGAAATTTTCTCTAGTGGTAACGTTCAATTTGGATACCAAGTAGCTACATGACTTAGTACTACCTGCGGGTCCCGCGTATTTGAATATTTTGGACGGGAAGGCCTTTGCCTATACATCCCCCTTAGCAAACGCTTAATTCGATCCTCTGATCCGAAATTATTTCCTAGAAGCAATGAGAGTACCGACCTATGGCTATTAATGGAACCGTAAGATGCCCCATTATGGAATATTTCAACTAAGAATGACATCACAAAAATACTAGGAGTGTCAAAAAAGTTTAAGTTATTGTCAATACAAAACTTCCATCATAATTTATATGTTACTTCGTATTGTTTCAATGTGCTCTTAGAAACGGATGCCAATGTAAGTTCTAAAGCTACAGGCGGAGTATTTTGTCTCGGAAGGCTGTCCTGAGAGCGTTGCGACCCCCAGGATAAGCTGACGGTTCAGTGGGTGTTGCAACCTGTAACGAGAACGTAAAAGGTCCCTTCCACGAAATATATCTACCGGAGACATTTGGCTTTAGTGCGAGAAGCAAACAAATCTATGTCGGGTTGACCCAAATTTTTTTTACTAGGTATCTTTTGGAAAACCCAATCCGATAGTTCCCATCAATGTTAGTTCTTCTGGATTCAATGTCTGCTTCGACATTATCGCGAGTATTAATATAATAATATGATGCGAAAAGAAGGATATCTCGGCTTTCGCACCATTGCCAAATTTCTCTCATCAGGTCATTAAGGTGAGGATGTTGAATTCCTCCAAACCGATTTATGTAATTTATAGCAGTTGTATTATCAACTCGAAGCAATATTGTGCAGCTAGTTAAATGTTTTGCAAAACATTTCAACCCCATGAAAACCGCCACTAACTACAAGTAATTAATGTGACGTAAAAGTTCTCGTCTTTCCAACCCCCGTTGACACGATCGCCGTTGCAAACCGCTCCCCAGCCAGTTCTCGACGCGTTAGTATATATTTCTAATGCAAAATCATTGTTTGGTTGCATACAATTATTTGAATATTATATTGCATTCCTCCAGCAACGGAGATCCGGTAAGATAGAAATATCGGATTTTATCATTACCCCATAATTATGATATATTATGTCTGAACGGCTAAGAATTTAAGGCGTTCTAATTTTTTGGTATATAACACCTATTAGTTGAGAAAACTCTCTTATAGTGAAATTGGACAAGAAAAGGAACTTTTCTATCATAATTAAAAATCTTGCTTCGTTTATCTAATGGCAAGCTTAAGGTCATATCGACAGTATTATATATAAAGCCTAGAAATTTACACGATTGTTGTGGTAACAGCACACTTTTCTCAAAGTTAATAATGAACCCCCGGCAATTAAGTAACTTAAGTGTTACTTCTACGTTATGGTAACATTCAGAAAACGTAAACGCAACCTATGCATGAAATATCATTAAGACATATTACGGACTTATGTCCTTGGCTGCGTAAATAGTTCATAATTTCTTTCATTATCTTAGAAAAAGTGCGACAGATAGACCGTATGGCATGGCGCTAAACTCATACAGTTGATTAAACCCAAATCGCAAGTACTTGCGATGTAGTTGGGTAATGGGAACTAGGAAATAGGCCTCCTGTATGTCAATAGTGGCTAAAAAACCTCCTTTGGATATGAGCTTAGCGGCAGTCCTATGGTCCTCCATCTTAAAATGTTTTTTAGAGGTGAACTTGTTAAGGTGTTTCAAATTTAGAATAAACCTTTTACCCTATTATGTTTCGGCGCCAGGAATATATTCGAAATATACTCGTCTTCTAAATGCTCACATTCAGATACAGCCCCAAAGTTAAGTAGTTGCTGTATTGCCGAAGACATAGCCACCTCCTCCTCGGGAGAAAGATTATTACATGGAATAAATGATTGTCTAGGTTTATGTGAAAAAGGGATATAAACTCCCTCTGAAATCCATCTAAGGATTGTAAGATTGTTAGTAATTTTACACCAACAGTCATAAAATGCTGGATTCTTCCAGCGTGTACCTCTATGGGTGTTGATTGGTGACACGTTGCTTGTGAGGGGCTGCCGTCCTCGACTGCGGTGCTGAGGTGGTCCTGCGGCTGACTGGTGCCGAGGTGGTCCTGCGGCTGACTGGTGCCGAGGTGGTCCTGCGGCTGACTGGTGACCCCCCCCCCCCCCGTTCATGGGTGGTGGGTAACGGGGAGGGCCCATCCAGTTTCCCTGTGGTCTTTGACGACTGGTGGAGGGTTGAGAGTGTGGGATTGACGATATTGTTGACTTAATATTCGAATATTTCTTAATCTGTAAGCTCTGCTTTTCAATAGCCCTGGAAGCTTTTATTTTATCAGAAAGCTTTATCAAGACTAGGTGTAATAAACTTCTTTCTAGCCTCTGTTTCAACGAAATGTAAATCGCATAAGAGCCGACAACTATCGCTCAAATGCTTTACGGCCTGAAGCCTATCAGAGTCAGCGTCCAAGTGCAGATCTAGGCCCCTATTAAGTGCTGTGATGCCAGCACCTAGTTGCTGCTGAACGCTCTCGACCCTCTCGACTCGAGTGGGGTCGGATACGGCAGCCAAAATTTCAGGGTTTAACTTTGGAGCTTGAAGGAGCGCGTAGTTCTCGGGCACCGAGTTCTGCTTTAAAAGCTTGTTCTTAGCGTCTTTTTCCATACCCTTACGAGGAATGGGAAGCCATATCTGTGCTAAGCTATCGTGAATTTTTGGGCCCACCTTAGGAGTTTCTTCGATAACCTCACCCAACGCGGCGAGTACATCGGCGTCCAGCTCTGGCGCTGCCGCTGCTTCTTGGCGCTTGGCGCGCATTCGTCCAAAACAGGCTGGGACTGAGTATCCTTCTCGGGATCTTCCTCAATAAGTTGGCATCGCTCATTATCTTGAAAAAATAATGAGCTAATTAGGAATAGTGCGAAAACGCACATAAAAATTTGCTCACGTGAAGGCACACGGCCAACCTCCGAACAATGCATTATTAGCGACTATGCATATAAAGTTTATTTTACCATCCTGTTAACCCACGGTTAACCTCCTGGCATCAAAAAGCTACGTTGTGTTGACCCACGGACAACCTCTACGTACTACATACTCGTATGTAAAAAGATTTATTTAAAGTTATTTAATAGGTACTTAATATTTGCACGCTTGATCGCATGGGCAAATTTTAGTGAGACTCGTACTATTTTAATACACCACATTGTTACACCTAAAATTATGCAAATAAATTTTTGATTATGATTATTAAGCTTTAGCACTGATAAAACGCACATAAAAATTTGCTCACGTGAAGGCACACGGCCAACCTCCGAGCAATGCATTAGCAGCGACTATGCATATAAAGTTTATTTTACCATCGTGTTAACCCACGGTTAACCTCCTGGCATCAAAAAGCAACGTTGTGTTGACCCACGGACAACCTCTACGTGCTACATACTCGTATGTAAAAAGATTTATTTAAGGCTTTAGCACTGATAAAACGCACATAAAAATTTACTCACGTGAAGGCACACGGCCCACCTCCGAGCAATGCATTAGTAGCGACTATGCATATAAAGTTTATTTTACCATCGTGTTAACACACGGTTAACCTCCTGGCATCAAAAAGCAACGTTGTGTTGACCCACGGACAACCTCTACGTGCTACATACTCGTATGTAAAAAGATTTATGTAAAGCTTTTAGCACTGATAAAACACATATCCGTATACTTTCTTTTCGGCATTATTTAAATGCCGCTTTACGAACGGTTACGATTTTTAAATCTATGAAACGTTCGGAGCGCGCGTACTCTGCCTCGCACGAAAAAAGAATGACGGCTCGGCAGTAGTAGTAGCATTGGGTAGTACAAAAAAAAAAAAAAAAAAAATTGAGAGCTCAATCGATTTAGAATCGATTCTCTCTAAAAAGCGTGCGATTATGCCTTGTAGGATAAAAGGACTACGTTGTAAATATTATATCGAAGAATGATACAACGAAATATAATCCATTCAGTCACCTCTATAAGCATTTATATCACCTTCTATTCGCCGTGCAAACATTACAAAACAGTCACATCGCCTCAAAACTAGAGCCTTAATGAAGAAAATGTAGGTCGAAAGATTCTTCCGTCGAGACACACTCGAGAGCCCTTCTGAAGAAAACATAGCGTAAAGCACTTAAGATGACACAGGGCTACAAAGGGCAGTGGGGGATAACTGGACAGACATGACACTCCTCTTGGTAAGCTATGACTGGATAATTTAGACTCCATGATAAGTGATCATAAAACAAATCTATCTACTTTTTTTAATATACAGCGCCACCTAGCGCCCCAAACTAAGCCGAAGCTTGTACTATGGGTACTAGACAACTAATAAACTTACGTACTTTTTTTGTAAACAAATACATGCAGACCAATACAAACATTATGAGTTCATGCACACAAATATCTGTACTGTCCGGAGACCAAACCCACAACCCTTGAAGGCAGTGGTCACTACCAAATTAGCCATCTGGCCAGTCAACCTGTTTAGAAAAATATTTTTTATTGTCTATATTGAAGCATCTTCAAATAGAAAGTTAGGTGAAAAAATCTCTTCGCTAACATGAATATTTGTTGAGTTATATAAGAAGTTTTTTTTCGGAAAAAAGCATTTTACCCTACCCCACTTACTGGGCGTAGCTAAATACCACAGTCCAAAGACGGGCAGAAGCGACATCGGAGCGAGAAGCTACGGGCTGCGATCGTCAACCCGCCTGCCCAGCGTGGCGAATATAGGTATATCCTCCAGATGTTTGCCCTAACTGGCGAACAACTGGAGAGGCCTATATCCAGCAGTGGACTGCAATAGGCTGATGATGATGATGAGACATGATAATCACAAATACGAACTCAACTAACTATACTTAGCATTAGCTGGTCCTAGAGATAAATAATTTGTAATAGATATTGGAATTAAAATATAACACAAATCATATGCATGACTCAATCTTTAGCTGTCATTAAACCACAATAGAAAAATATTGAATTTTTGACCATCACCTATGATCTTGGGATGTAACGGAGCGGCCTATCATCATTTCGCTCCAAGCCAACCTCACCTGCCCGTGGTGCATCCTGCCGAATAACAAACGAGGCGCTGGTAACCGACTGGGGGCGGTTCAACCATCACAATTAACGGCGTAGGTAAATAGCACAGACCAATGATGGGCAGCAACGTCACCGGAGCGACAAGCTACGCCCTGTGATCGCCAACCCGCCTGCCCAGCATGGCGATTATGGGTATATCCTCCAGATGTTTGCCCTGTGGCGAACAATTGGAGAGGCCTATGTCCAGCAGTGGACTGTGATAGGCAGATGATGATGAGGACCTATGATCTTATAGCAATTAACACACACACAGAACAAACACACAAATTAGGTGACGACTGAATCCATATTTTAGTTAGAAGAAATAGCAGTCCAAATTAAGTACTTGTCATAATTTTATTTAATGGTTTTCCAGAGATACACTGAACAGAAGATAACAGTATTGTATTACACAAACCAAAATAAGGAAATATATTAAAGTATTTTCCCGTTCAATAAGTGTAATTAATACTTGTAAGTACAGCTGGGTATTTATAGAAATAGTTCTATATATCCGGTCTTACTGCTTCCATATGATTGTTGTGTTTTTAACCGACTTTAAAAAAACGAGGTTCTTAGTTCGATTGTTTGTATGTATGTATGTTTGTCCGCGATTATCTCGCTTTTAGCTAAAGCTATTTGGATGCGGTTTTCAGAAAAGTATTTGTTACATTCAGGAGAAGGTTTTAGTACTTTAACCAACTAAAAAAAGGAGGTTCTGAGTTTGAAGTCAAGTACGGTAACCTAAGTAGCTTGTCGTACTTCGTCTGCATGGAGTAGAGTTTTATCCCCTTGGGGGTAGTATTGATCAAAATCCTTTCTTAGCAGATGCCTACATCATAACATCTATCTGCATGCCAAATTTCAGCCCGATCCATCCAGTGGTTTGGACTGTGTGTTGATTGATCACTATGTCAGTCAGTCACCCTTGAGTTATATATCTTAGGATGTGTATATCTTAGGATATGTATTGTGTGATTCATGGGGTTTCCAGATGTACTTGTAGATTAAGACCACCCCATCCCATGGGTGTTATAGAAGATGACTAAGGCACTGGCGCCATGTCTGCCATCTGAGTCAAGGGTTGTGGGTTTGATTCCCGCACACTAATATTTGTGCTAGTGAACATGTCTGTATTGATGTGGATGTTTACTATGTGTAAAATGTATTTATTTACAAAAAATAATTGTATCTAAGTTTAGTTCTACTTTTTTATTATATATATGTCACCGGAAAATAGCAAGAATCGTAAGTTGATCAATTTCCTAGGTAGTTGATTAACTTCCGGAAAATAATAAACGGCAGTTGAAATGTATTATTTAACGTATGTATTTTAGTAAATTGATCATTTTACAGAGTCTTGCCGTAAAATCATCCGACGAAGGTGAGGTGAACGTTGATTGGTTCAATGGCTCATGTGGCGTTATCCCGGCAACCAATCAGGGAACAGTGTATTAAGTTACGAGTAATAGTGCACCGTTAAATAGTACATTGAGCAACGATTGGCCCATTTGAGGACGATTTTACTTGTGTCAAAATCGTAAATTATTAAATAACTGTCAGGCTACCGTAAGTTGATCAACTAACTGAAATCCATTGCGTTAAATAATACATTTCAACTACCGTTTGTTATATTCCGAAAGTTAATCAACTACCTAGGAAATTGATCAACTTACGATTCTTGCTATTTTCCGGTGACATATATATTTTTATGTAAACTTTAATAAACGGAATTATGGAAAATAAGTTGAAGGATAAGTACCTACCTAAAATGATTAAATTTCACATACCTACTCTTTTTCGGTTGGAGTGTAGGAAGGTGTGTGCAAGGCGATTTCCAAAACAAGGTGTTTTGGAAATCGCCTTGCACACCCTTTCTACACTCCAACCCATTTTTCTCATCATATTATTGGCTGAAAAAATTGTCAATAAAAATAAAAAACAGTCAAGAATCAACCTTGACGTAAATGGCTGGAAAAGTAAGTTTACAAACTTTAAAATAAATATCAGCAATAGCCATTAAACAAGACATATAAGAATGAATTATTACAAAACACGTAAGTTACGTAAAATAAATATAAACGAACAGCAAAATAACAATGCCTATAAACACAGTCAACTGTTCTGTCTGTCTCAATTTTTAACTTAATAGGTACTTAAAGTTAGTGTTGAAAGAGCAATTACAACAATTATATTATGTTTAGATAATCATTACGAAAACATTAGGACGTCACATTCGGTTCAATTAGTGTTATGAATTAGCAACATATGAGATTCGCCTTGAAAAGGGAGTGGCTCTTATAAAAGGTTAGTTTATATCCCCCATTAAATAAAATCGGGGCCAATTTCTAACAGGATAGCACTGATAGCAGCTACTGCAGTGACATGATACAATGTTTATATTTATCTTACTCGGCGGGAGGTAAAACTGGTAACGAATAGTAGTAAGATAGTAGCATTGAGATAACAAACTTTTTAGCACAGGAAATAGGATGATTAACAAATACACTCACCGACAGCGTAACAATCTCCATCTTCCAGTTTCGCCCACACGGTCATGATTTATAAAACACAATTTAATTTAATTTTTAACCACAAAATACGAAACTCGTCATTTTTGTCGAAGTAAACTTTGTCAAAACACGTTGTCTATGACAGCGACTAGTGACGTTCCGTGGTATAGGGAGCGGACAAGATGGCGGCCGGTACCGATTATCTATGGTTTACCGATTGATGGGAATACAAATTCTGATTCAATTTTATTCTGAATGCAGATAAATTATACTTTAGTTATTTAATTAACAGATTAAAAGGTAGTACATACATTGTTTATATTGCAACTCTCAAAATCGTTTTTTTCTAATTAAATTATTACGAAGTGATGTGCCGCAGCCAGCAGCCTCTGCTTGTTTTTATACTTCTTTTTACTCATACTCATAAATTAGCATTCGGACTAACAATTTTATTTAAAATACCCCTTAGTAGGTCACAAACAGAAATACACGAGCATTATCGAGCATTAAGGATATTTAGCCTCGATGTATGGAGATTGCTTGCCGCGGAAGGTACCTACATCGCCATCTGTTGTTAACAAAGGGAACTAGTAATTGCGTGTTGTTGGTTGTAACGGTCGCGATGTTGAGATAAATTTCACATCTTTATATACTTATCACATCTCTCAATAATTGCCATAATAATAATTCATTAAATCAGAGATGATCTCATCATCATCATCATTCGCCTGCCCTGTTCCCATTATTATTATTATTACCTATTTTCTTTTTTTTCTAAATGACTACGATGATGGCCAGGGCGGCCTTGTCATCATCACCGGATTATCTGGGGTCGGCGCAATATGTTTTCTTCTTCCATTCATCCCTATCAGCCGTCATGGTCCCATTCACTCCTATCTCTGCCATATCATCATTCACGCAGTCCATCCATCTTTTGATGATTATTAATTCCATGATCTCATCTCATTAATATTAGTTAATAGATACCTAACTTTTATTAACTAGCTAGAATAAAATCACTTTTATTTAAAACTTCTTATTCACATTAAATAATATTCAATAGATTTAATTATACTTAAACTTTTGGACTAATTCACCCACATGCAAATTCAATTTCATCATCCAGAATAGGGAATATGCATGAAAAATAGTTTCAGGTATTTACTAATATATCGTAAAATAGATCAAAATCTACTACGAACAGTGAAAACAAAATCAAAATTGGTTGAAAAATGGGCGAGATACAGTCATTGAAAGTGAATATATCCGTCTCTCTCTCGCGAAACAGATTTTTCTATGGAGTTAGTACGGCGCTCACGGTACGTGACGTCAACTACCGCGTCGGATCTCTCTGTCTAATCAATAACTTTAACGCTTTATAACTCGCTTAATAGAAAAGATAGTTTAAAAATTCTTCGATATTTATGTATCTGGAAGACAAAAGATCTCAATAAATAAATCCATAAAAAAAAGTCATGCATATTCCCTATTCAGTAGATAACTAGGTAAAATTCATACTTATCATGAAGAAAAGACGCCTCTGAGTCTCCCGGATGCTTGCTTACTTAGCTCGTATTGTGCAAAATACAATTCAACTTAATTTGTATTCAGTCCAACCGCTTCCCGCAAAGACGAAATTATATTTACACCCTTGTACATTTTTTATTTTTATTTAATCGGAAAGTGGAAGTGGCCCGCATCCAGCACCATCCTGCGACTTTTAATATTATTTATTATGAAAGCCCATGTCGCGTTTTCGGTCGTAACGTCTCCAGTCCAAAACTTATCTTCCCCAACGGCCATCTTTTCTTCTGACTATGTGCCCTGCCCACTGCCAATTTAGCCTGCCAATCACTCACATAATAAATAAAAATATAAGTTAACCATGGAAGTATTAAGTACTTAATACTTAATACTACGTACTTAGTACGAAGATAACTTAATTTTAACTCTAAACTGTAAAACCTACTTATAACAATTTGTATGTACTGACTTTAGTTTAGCATCGCTCAAGCGCCAACGCCACATTTTGAACAACTATCAAACATTTACCAAAGTGAAGTGAGTTGTATCCATAGAAGTAAACGAAGTACTTGATACTTCCATGGTTGTATCTAATGTCGCCATTCACAGAATTAACTGACAGCCATTGTCCGTCACATTGCAGGCTATTTCAATATGAATGCACAATTTGAATGGATAACAGTTTAGAAACTCTATTTCGAGTGTGGCGCCTGTTCAAACGTATATAGCAATGTAACGCGGAGCGTACGTTGCTCAGAGTGTGATGATAGGATTAGCATAGCGGACTGGAATGGACGTAGAAATGCAGTTATAGTATTTTAGAGTGCTAGATTTTGGTTTTAATGTTGGGGCGTAAGGTTTCCGAATCATGTATTCAGAATAGGACTACCCCATTTGTTGTCATTGTTGAAGTCAGGAGAAGGTTCTTACGAAAGAAAAAAATTAAAAATGTGCGCGGAAAATTATAAATAGGTATAAGAAAAAACTTAAACTTGGTATTGGGGCGCATCGCTCGTACGATATACTTAAAAGTGTTTTATTAGTAAAGGGGGGTCACTTTTATTAATTTTATTTATTAGGTAAGTAGGTATGTTGCTGTGTGTATCGTTTACGGATCTCATCGACACGGAAGGAAATTAAATATTATTATGACTTTCATTACCTTACTTACGAATGTAGTAGAAGTATTGATATCACGTGGTTCACTCAGCCGAGGCTCATTAATCAAAGCCTGGTTCTGATCCTAATTAAGCCGTGTAATGTCTCATACAGAGCTCTAGCTAAGACCACTTGCTTGCAATGGCATAAATCTAGCTCGTTTTGACTGCGGACGTTGCAGATATGTCGCATACGATTAGAATCTAGTATACTTAAGCATGAACAATAATCTACGTAAGAACTATTGAAAACTAATATTTTTGTAGCAAACAGTAGGTAAGCTACCTACGAGTTTACTTAAATTTGTATGTAATAGGTATTTAAGTCCCAAACTAAGCCGAAGCTTGTACCAAGGGTAATTATAGTCAACTTATAAACACACTTAAGATACTTCTTTTTAAGAACATAATTAAACCAACTTCCTGCGGCAGTCTTTCCGAACTGCTACGACTTGGGAACCTTCAAGAAACGAGCGTAGGTATTCATATTTAAAAGGCCGGCAGCTACCCCAGAACTCGCTTTGATTTGCGGGTGCCCATGGCCGGTGTCGACTGCTTACCATCAGGCATAGCACTTGCCTCGTCTGCCGCTTGTTGCATAAAAAAAAGAGAATGAAATTATGAAATAGAATTAAATAAAATTAACCTAGCCCAATACAAACAGACATGCCTACAAATGTTTGTAAGTGTGGGAATCGAATTAATACGCGAATACTACCTACCTACTGAATCAAACTGACATTAAAAGTTAATAACGTATCTCTGGCCGGCACCACCCTGCTCCTAGTCTATTCTATCTAGTCTATGCCTGGTGTGGAGCCACGATCCATTAGTCACAGTGATTTATATCGCTTCCTCACCAGGTGTCCAGAACTATTGGCTGCTTAGCTACGTACCTACCAAGAATTCCAAGTTGGCTTTATCACTAGGAAGTTGAATAAAGGTATTGAATTTTTTTACTCTGATAGGGTGGGGGGACACTACAGACAACACTTCTTAAATCTTACATAAGCATTAAAATGCTTTGGCAATCTATTTCGATATAATGTTACCTAATGTTTTTTAAAACATTTCCACTCGACCAACATTCAAAAGTAAAACTTCTTTTGAACACAGCGCTCGAGATCTAAAGAGGCGATATCTCCAAAATGTTCGCTCATTGAAGCGAAACGGACAATATCTGGCAATTTGTCAACACTGTAACTTCCTTTCATAACGCGATGTTTGCTCTCAAGCCATTTTGAGAAACTACTTATCTAACATACCTAAGTTTTTAAATTGGCGAACGTTCGAAACTTATAAATGTAGATTTAATGATCTTTGCGCATTTTGCTGGATTCATTCTGTCAGCAATTTGCGAGCGTTCAGCTCGCAGAATGAATCCATCAAGAGAACCATAATTTATTATTTATAATTTATTATTATAATATATATATATAATTTATTATATATATATATTATATATATATTATATATTTATAATTTATTATTATGGTTCTATATAATTTATTATTATGGTTCTCTTGATTGGTATGAAGCTCTATAACTAGGCCTCACCAAGTGCGGGCCAGGCAATATCATCATATTCATCAGCCTATTGCAGTCCACTGCTGGACATGGGCCTGTCCAGTTGTTCCCCACTTAGGGCAAACATCTGGAGGACATACCCATAATTGCCACGCTGGGCAGGCGGGTTGGGTATCGCAGGGCGTAGCTTCTCGATCAGGTAACGCTGCTGCCCGTCTTCGGTCTGTGGTATTTAGCTACGCCTTCAATTGCGATGGTTATACCGCCACTAGTCGGTTGCCAGCGCCTCGCTCGTTATTCGGCAGGATGCAGCACGGGCACGTGAGGTTGGCTTGGAGCGAAAAGATTCATAGGTCGCTTCCTATACATCCGACAATATTGTCTTGAACTTAATTTCTTTTTACGTAGGTTTACTCGCGATGGTTCTTACACCATAAGAGCGTCGATTATACGTACTTTATGAATAACATATTTTATGAGTTTTATCGCTGAAAGCATAATAGGTACGTGGAGGCGTGGTCCTACCTCCTGCAATGGCCTTAACCTTAAAGTAGCTTGTATGCTATAGCGTTTAATCTGTGGCCATCGCTAACGATGCCTTGGGGTAAGATAGATAGATAGATATATTCTTTATTGCACACCATACGATTGACTTAAAACTAGGTACCTACAGTAGAAATTTTCTGTATAATACTAGGTGACTTTTTAATCACTATCCAAATTTTTTCTGGGCATTAGGTATCGTTATTAGAACCTATTTCTACAAAAATAAATATAGTTAATAATTTCACAACAAAGTTATTGTCCCGAATCCATTATAAATTTCGCATGGTTACCATTTCTGGCGTAAATATTTAGTACGCAAAACGATAAATATCGATGTTATTACGAATTAAGGGACGAATTAAAGGTAAGACGGTATTACCGCGAGTACTACGAAATGGTAATCATGTGAAATTTATAATTGGTTCGGGACAATGAATTTGTTGTAAAAATTTTACCTATATTTTTTTTTTGCAAAAATGGGTTCTATTAACGATACCTAATGCCCAGAAAAAAATTGGATAGTGATTAAAAAGTCACCTTGTATATGTAGGCCTTATTTATCGCTATAAGCGATCTCTTCCAGGCAACCTTAGGGTAGAGGATTTCAAAAAGAAAGAGTAATATAAATCTTTGTTCAGAAATCGGAGGCGCAAGAGCTAGCGTATTTGGCAACTGAAGTATCTACCATAATGGCGCTTCGGAGTTAAACCTGTTTGTCTGGAGACGGGAATGTTCCGGGAATCACTGAGCTTGCAACTAATCAAACTAGCTGTCTCTGGGGAGTTGAAGTGCACAAAGGCGCTTCAAATAGACAGGCATTGGAGTTTCGTGAAATATGGATAATAGAAATCCACTTTAATGGCTACACGAAAATATTTATGTGGAATTTATGCTTCATAAATATTTGCCAACTAGCTATGCCCGCAGCATCGCTCGCGTGTATATTATATCGGGATTCAAAAATAACGGACTTCCTTAAAAAAAAAATTAAGTTCGACCTCTAGCAATACATTGGTGACAACAGCATTCAATTCCATGCAGTAGTGTAATGTAAAGGTCAGGTTACAGTATCGATCACTAATCATCCCCTGATAGTTTATCTATCTATACTTATAATAAATCTGTCAATCAATCAATCAACAGCCTTGGTCCGTCCACTGCTGAACGTAGGCCTCCTTTAATTCGCGCCACATTTCTCTATCCCGGGCCTCCCCCATCCAGCAACTGCCAGCAGTTCTTCTAAGGTCATCCGCCCAGCGGGTTGCGGGGCGTCCTACACTACGTTTGCCTAAACGCGGTGTCCACTCCAAAATTCGTCTGCTCCACCTATTGTCGGCTCTGCGGCAGACATGACCAGCCCACTGCCACTTCAGCGTACTAATCCTTCGGGCTATGTCGGTAACTTTCGTTCTTTGACGTATATGCTCGTTTCGTACCCTATCTTTTAACGAGATACCGAGCATAACCCTTTCCATAGCGCGCTGAGCGACTTTAAATTTGTGGACTAGTCTTCCCGTAAGCGTCCACGTTTCAGCAGCGTAGGTCAAAACTGGTAGGACACATTGATTGTAGACCTTAGATTTTAGACACTGTGGCAGAGATGACGTAAAGATGTGACGAAGCTTCCCAAACGCTGCCCAGCCCAACCTGATCCTCCTATCGGCTTCTTTCTCGAAGTTGTTTCTACCGAGTTGGATTATCTGTCCCAGATAAACATACTCCTCAACAACTTCGAGGGCCGAATCTCCGACATGCACGGGTTCGGGGATGATATGGGCATTGAACATGACCTTCGTCTTGTCCAAATTCATCCCAAGGCCCACGCGTCGAGAGGCATCGTTGAGGCCGTTCAGCATCTCCGCCAAATCCTGCAGCGACTCCGCCATTATGACTATGTCATCGGCGAATCGGAGATGAAAGATGTACTCGCCGTTGATATTAATGCCGCGTCCTTTCCAATCTAGGGTCTTAAAAACATCTTCCAGTGCGTTCGTGAACAGCTTAGGGGATATAACATCCCCTTGCCTCACTCCACGACGCAGCTGGATGGGTTTCGTTTCCCAATCATGTATTTATTTTATTTATTTATTTAATCTTTATTGCACAAGTAATAAGTGTACAAAAGGCGGACTTAATGCCACATAGGCATTCTCTACCAGTCAACCATTGGGCTAAGCAGAAAGTAATATTAAGGTAGTGTGCCAAAAAAGTTTATGTACTTGGACGGTCATTGTCGCGGCGTCATACAGACATCTCAGCACCTCGATGTAGCGCCAGTCAACTTGGCATCGCTGCAAGGATTCCAGGACCGCCCAGGTCTCGATAGAGTCGAAAGCTTTCTCGTAGTCCACAAACGCTAGGCACAGGGGCTGATTGAACTCTTCGGTCTTCTGTACAATCTGCCGCACTGTGTGTATGTGGTCTACGGTACTGTAGCCTTTTCGAAACCCGGCTTGTTCCGGTGGCTGGAAGTCGTCGAATCTTTGGGCGAGACGATTCGTAATAACTCTCGAGAACAACTTGTAGACGTGGCTCAGGAGGGAGATCGGCCGATAGTTCTTCAGGAGCGACTTGTCTCCTTTCTTGTGGAAGAGTATCACCACGCTCCTATTCCACGCCCCCGGGGTTGTGCCATTTTGGAGGACAACATCGAACAGCTTTTGGAGTTCCAGTAGAACTGGTGCCCCACCTGCCCGCAGCAGCTCAGCTGTGATGCCATCCTCTCCCGGGGCTTTGTTGTTTTTCAGTTGGCCGAGAGCTATTCTAATCTCGCCGACGTCAATCTCGGGTATATCATCCGTGTAGTGGCGGCTCAGAGTGGCCCTCTCGTCTCGAATGTCGGCATGTACTGGCCTCGCGGCATGCGAGGAGTAGAGGTCTCCATAAAAGTTCTCCACTTCCGCAAGAATCTCTGGCTTAGAGGAGACATGTCGGCCATCCGCAGTCGTGAGCCTTGTCAAGTGGCTTCTCCCAAGCGGCCGATTAAACACTTTGGAGCCCCTGTTGCGCTCAATCGCCTCCTTAATGGAGCGAGTATTGGAGCGCCGTAGGTCACGTCTAATCAGCTGCTTGGTCCGAGAGTTCAAAGCTCGGTAGGCTAGCGAGTTGGACTGCGTTACCGCCATCTCACGTCTCCTCGTCATGTGATCCAGAGTTTCAGCGGATAGCTTGGAGACTTTGCCTCGCTTCCGCTGCCGGAAATGCCTGCAGCCCACATCCTGGAGAGTCTTCGTCACGTTCTTGGCAATCTCGTCAACATCTACCGTGGTTTCCAGCGATTCGAATCGGTTCTTCAGCTCAATTCGGAAGATTTCGGACTCAAGTGTGGCTTGGAGCGGCGTAGGTCGGAGGGTAGACTTCAAGAGACGGCGTCTTTCTAGCTTGTAAGAGATATCTAGAGTGCCTCGAACGAGTCTGTGGTCGCTTCCGGTGCTGAACCTATTGACCACTGAGACATCTCTAAATATATGCCGCTTATCCGTCATAATGAAGTCTATCTCGTTCCTTGTCACATTATCGGGGCTCCGCCATGTCCACTTCCTTTGGGGCTTCTTTTGGAAGAACGAATTCATCAATGATAGCCCCTCACGCTCGAGAAAGTTGACCAGCATTTGGCCCCTGTGATTCCGTCGCCCATAACCGTGTGGTCCGATCTTCGATTCGTCGCGTTCTTTTACTCCCACTTTGGCGTTAAAGTCTCCCATAACAACGGTGAAATGTGTACTGGTGGTAGAATTGATGGCCGACGAGATATCCTCATAGAGGGCCTCCACCTTGTCATCGGAGTGTGCCGAGGTCGGCGCATATACCTGTATAACCTTAAGAGAATATCTCTTGGTTAGTTTGAGGACTAGGTATGCAACCCTGGTCGACACACTACCGATTTCCAGCACATTGTTAGAGAGACGCTTGTTGACGAGAAAACCAATGCCGCCCCTGGATGGTACATCTCCCTCTCGAAAGTAGAATAGGTCACCTGACTCTAGGGTTATCGTGTCCTCTCCCTCTCTTCGGACTTCTGACAGCCCCAGTATATGCCAGTTGATCTTGCTAAGTTCTACTTCGAGTTCTTGGAGATGTTCGGGAAGCCTCAGGGTTCGGCCGTTGTACGTAGCCAGATATAGTCGGTTTAGGTAGCTAGAGGTCGTAACCCGGGGATTGTTCGCACCCCCTGCCCCACCACTGCGGCCGCTACCAGAGCTCGAAATGGCAGGGCTACCGGGAACTAGGGGCCGTTTATTTGTGGCGTTTTCCATAAAGGGTGAATGCCCATAATCACCGCGTAATAAATCTGTAGAGAGGTCAATTCTGTACATAAAATATTTTTTCAAAATAACTATCAGGGGGTGATAAGTGATCGATACTGATACCAAAAATGCAATCAGTAAAATTTTTGTCTGTCTGTCTGTCTGTATGTTCGTTATAGAAAAAAAAACTACTGAACAGATTTTGACGAAACTTGGTACAATTATTCTTCATACTCCTGGGCAGGTTATAGGATACTTTTCATCACGCTACAATCAATAGGAGCGGAGCAGTGACGGGAAGTGTTGGGAAAACGCGAGAAATTTAAACCTGTATGTTTGAACGCGCATTACGCGAAAACTACTGCATAGAATTGAATGCGGTTTTCACCAATGTATTGCTAGAGGTCTAACTTAAAACTTAGGCACAAGGTATAGATGGGTATTATATGGAAGTCCGTTATTTTTGAAACCCGATATCCACGCGAGCGACGCCGCTGGCACAGCTAGTTATAATTATAGATATAGATTGCCAATGTAGACTTAGGGGCAGCGCAGACGACAGACTTTTTGTGCGTCTGGGACTCTTAAAAAGATCGTCTAGGTCTGCCGACAGAATGATCGAAGATGTGCGTCGTGTGCGTTGAGTCTGTGAAATATCCGCGACAGATTTTTGCGCGTCGTGTGCGTTACTGCATATAATTGCAAAAAAGTGCGTCACGGACAGTCTGTCGTCTGCGCTGCCCCTTAAACAAATAAATAACCCAAGATATTGGTGGTGAAGGTTGCCTGGAGGAGATCGCTCATAGCGATTAAACCGCCTAAATTGTAAATCGTCATCAGCCCATAGCAGTCCACTGCTGGACATAGGCCTCTCCAGCTGTTCGCCGCTTTGGGGAGACATCTGGAGTAGGGATTGCAATCCGGAAAACCGGATCCGGCAATCCGGCGGATCCGGCGTCATTATACACTTACCGGATCCGGCACCAATATACCGGATCCGGTGACCGGATCCGGTAATTGCATATTTTGGTAAAATACCTGCGCTATTGTATGAGTAGGCACTTTAAACGTGTGCGTCTGTGCGTGCGAGTCGTTTGACGCTGAGTCGCACCGCGCGGCGCGCCTCCGCCCCCGTATATTTTGTTTTTGAGATTTTTCTTTTAGTAATAACTCGGTACTGGTGATTTCGTATTCGTATATATATCGTTTTTTTGACTGGCTCGGTGGCTCAATTGGTAGTGACCTCTGCCCTCTGAGCCAAGGGTCGTGGGTTCGATTCCCGCACAGTACAAACATTTGTGTTCATGAACATGTCTGTTTGTATTGGTCTGGGTGTTTTCTATGTATAATATGTATTTATTTACAAAAAAAAATGTATCTAAGTAAGTTTATCAGTTGTCAAGTACCCATAGTACAAGATTCGGCTGGGTGGCGCTGTGTGGCCCAGCGTGGCATGTCTTGGGTTATTTATTTATTTATTTTAACATTTCCTTATCAGTCCAAAGTTAAGTTATCCTGGTTAGATCAATCCGGTCGGATCCGGCCGGATCCGGCCGGATTGATGGATATCCAGCCGGATCCGGCCGGATTGAAAATGAGGCCGGATTGCAATCCCTAATCTGGAGGTCTTACCCATAATCGCCGCGCTGGGCAGACGGGTCTGCGATCGCAGGACGGCTGGTGACACTGCTGCCTGTCATCGGCATGTGATATTTAGCTACGCCTTCAATCGCGATGGTTTATCGCCAGTCGGTTGCCAGCGCCTCGTCCGTTATTCAGCAAGATACACCACGGACAGGTGAGGGTGGCTTGGGCGGAAAAGATGATGGCTCGCTCCCTTACATCTCCTAAATGGCACAACTAATTATTGCAGACTTTGTCTGGTTCTAAATCAGTTCTCTCTGTGTATAATAAAGAGCATCTATTATATTCTATCTGCCGTTATATTTAAACGATCTCATAAAAAATAGTAACACAGTAATTTACTATGTAAATATTTGCCAAAAACTTATCCTTTACATACTTACTTGTAAGATAAACAAAGCAAACCAAAATAATGGAACTAATTAGTATTTGCACACTTAGTTAAAAAATTAAAAGCGCGTAGTTAATGCATGAATCAAATACCAGTGAGGTATGTCCATACTAACTTATTTAAACGAAGGTTTTGGTCGATGAGGGAAGATCATAAAGAAACCTAGGTATATCTTTTTTATAGTGGTACAGAATAGTGGCCTCCAGCCGCCTGATGGAAAGCGAAAGAGAGGTCCAAGTCACTATGTTAGTGGGCAAGGAACCAAATCAATAATTTTTTCAGTTGCCACCGCGATGCTGCCTGTAAGATTATTCTGGTTGTATGTATGTTCCCAATGATCCCGACGCGGCCCAAGTCACTTCAAGGGTGTTTTGCCGAATGTACGGCGGTCGCCAGCCAGGCGGATAAACCCTACTACAGTGTGATAAGCTAAAATGTCAAGAAGTTCCTCAATCGACTCTTACGACACCCGCAGAAAGTTCTTCCTGAAGCTGGATACTTAGAACGGTGCGTGAAGAATCATCTTACGGGCTGGCATGGTGGCAACTGATAGGTGACTGGTTTGGTTACCTGCCCGTTGTCGCAGCGACTTGGGCTTGCCTACAATTTCCCATTATGTATAGCACGTAAAAATAAAAACCTAGTCTGCCACGATCTTTGGACTGCATTATGAGCCATTCCGTACAATATTCGTGACGTCACTGTCAACTTTTATAAGCTGTGAGTGCAATCAACTTACAGAACGAATTAATGTTGTGAATCAGCTAGTAACCTCTGCTCGTATGTTAAACTCTTTGCGGTCGGCACTTCTAATTTGAGAGTTTTCAGCTAGAAACCCAAGTATAGGGGGTAGCCGTTTATTTCGTCCATTTATTTAAAGGTCAGGATACAGGCAGCAGACGCTGCCTGCTTCAGGTAAACACCTGGGTACAAATAGAACCTACTGCGGTCACCCACCCGCAAAGTGAGGCAATCAATTGAAATCAAAAAATCATTGACTTATTTGTGGCAATTTTACGCTTTTTAATTTTACATGAATCTTACTGATATGTACACATCTTAATAACGGTGTAATATGCATCATGCGCTATCATCATGACGCGTCACAAAACACCCCATTTTCATTAGCGCGGCAATTTCGCTGCCACCTCCCGGCCTACATGCATCCGTTGACGCTGAGGACACACGAAGCGATTTTCGCACACGCCGCAGCGTTAGTGGAACTACAGTTTAATTTCTAAAGCAACACCACCACCCGATATTTAGGGACCCTAACTGAGGGTGTTCTAATAAGATTAAGTAAGTGTCCCGATGTAGGGCGATCGGGCTGCCTAGCTACCTAACCGCTCTGCCTATCGCTTAATGCAATAACATTTAGGACGATTATCGCATATCAACTGATTTAGGGACCGATTTTCAGAGTAGTGTAATAAGCGCCGCACTAACTATATAGTTCATTCGCGCTAGAATTATAATTTCTAGCGTTTTAATTGGCTAGTGGCCTGTCAGTGACCTGTCAGTCACTATTTTCTTAACGCGAATGAACTATAGGGTCCCCGCCCACCCGGTATTCAGTGCCCTGAATATCGGGTAGTGTAATAAGGGCTTAAAACATAGCGAGTGATACTTAATCGCAAATGGGCGTTGGATTACTGCAGAGGGCGTGGGCGGGCGGTCTATTGTTGCCCGCCTATGCAGGAGGGATGTAAGGGAGCCCCTTCATCTGTTCGCTCCAAGCCACCCTCACCTGCCTGCATCTTGAGAGGAGTCACTGGCAACCGACTGGTGGCGGTATAACCATCACAGTTGAAGGCGTAGCTAAATACTACAGGCCGGTGACGGGCAGCAGCGTCACTGGAGCGAGACGCTACGCCCAGCAGTCGCCATCTATCCTGCCCAGCGTGGCGATTAGCCTATAGATGTGTGACCAGAGTGTCTAACAACTGGAGAAGCCTGTGCACAGCAGTGGCCTGCGATAGACTGATGATGATGATGATGTCTGCATTCTATAGAAGCTGCAGGCGGGCGCGGGTGGAAATCGCTCCGTGAGTTCCAAGCCTCAAACCAGCCTCTGTGAGTTTAGGACGCTTTGTCGTGTGATTATTTAACTTGAAGCTACGCTACGTGAGACAAAAGTTCGGTGTTACGCCGAAACTTCTGAGCTTTTCATGTAAGCAACCACTTGGATTAAAATTTCATACAAACTTAGTCGTGAATTTTAAAGGGTTTTATTTGCGTTGGAGATTGGGGGAGAGGTCGCATCGTTCATTTAAAAAGGTTTATCATCTCAGTTTAAGAAGCTTAAGAGGGTTTTTGTATGCTCTGGGGGGATAGAGATAAAATTAAACAAATTGTAAACACGAACATTGTCACTTTGCGGGTTTTCTCGGCAGAAACAATATTCAGAATTTGGTCTAACGGTATATAACAAGTGCCTCATAAGACCTATAGACGAGAAGATAGAAGAGAAACTAGGAGAAAACTATGCCCGGAAACAAGGTTGTGGTGCTTGCCATAAAAACCGCACCTTCAGTCCGAATACGGAGGAGGGAGTCGGCATGATGTGTAGGACTCATATCTCCCGTAATGGGAGGATATATCCACTAAACCCTTCTGTGTCGCCAGTAGGCAGCAAGTTGCAGGGACACCGAAGGTAGCGCCGAAGCATACGGCCACATCCCTGCCTGCCCTGGCCAGCCGCAGATGATAAGCGGCCGGCACTCCTGGTCCGGGGAGGGCAAATACCCCTACCCCCGGATCCGGGGAGCAATCAACTGAACCATCCTAACCTGAGTGTACCATAGTGCCAATTGGTTCCGTTAGCGCCTGCATGCGTTAGACTGCAGCGTCCGCCGGTCACCAATCAGTGTAACGAACCGTGCAGCCTGACCGCCGCATGCATTTATGACACAAGGATGCAGATGAGAGTGGCACAGGCAGGTTCGTGCGATTGGTAACGGATAGTTTGAATGTTTCAAGTGTTGAACACCTCTGTGGCGGAATCAGTGTTTTTTTTTGGTATGACTGTGATGTAATAGCCAAGGCGGCATTCATTACGTTATTATCATCAGCATATTGCAGTCCACTGCTGGACATAGACCTCTCACGTTGTTCGCCACTTAGTACCAACTTCTGGAGGATATACCCATAATTAAAAAGAGAGGTAGGGCATAGCGAATCTTCGCTCGAGTTAAGCCGCCCGTCCGGGGAAGGACCTCCACCCTATAGAATATCGCAGTTAAATGACCTCTAGGTCGTGTTTCTGCCGGTGAGTAGGGTTTCCGGAGCTCGTGGGGGTTAGGGTTGGGCCGGCATGGCGGTGGCAACTGACAGGTAACTGACCAGCTACTTGCCCGTTGTCTCGGCGATTTGGGCTTCTCTTTCGCTTTCCATCAGGCGTAGGGAAGCCATTATGTCGAGCCACTATAAAAAAAATGCCACGCTGGGTTTTAATAAGGGGTCGCAGGACGTAGCTCCTCGCTCCGGTGATGCTGCTGCCGGTCATCGGTCTACGGTATTTAGCTACGCCTTTAATTATGATGGTTATACTACCACCAGTAGGTTGCCAGCGCCTCGTTTGTGATACTGGCTGGTGGCAGGTGAGATTGGCTTGGAGCGAAAAGACGATAGGCCGCTCTCTTATATCCCCTTCCATCTATATATATATAAAAGGAGAAACTGACTGACTGACTGACTGACTGACATATCAACGCACAGCCCAAACGGCTAAACGTAGGCACTTGAAATTTGGAAGGGACGTAGCTTAGGTACCGTAGGGGTGCACTAAGAAAGGAATTACCGAAATTCCCACGGGAACGGGAATTAGCGGGAAAATCCTTTTGTATGAAAAATCTAAACCGCTTAAGTTAGACGCTTGAAATTTGGCATGCAGGTACCTTAGTAAATATAAAGTTTAGTTATGGCTGTATTTTGAGAAATTCCCACGGGAACGGGAGTTAGCGGGAAAAAACTTTTGTATGTATAAATTTAAACACGCGGACGAAGTCGCGGGCAAAAGCTAGTAAATTTATATATTTAGTCATAAACACTTTTTTGAGTGCTTACCTATAAAATTTAAAACCAACTACACAAGTATAATTATGTATGGTGTCGATCTAATTTGTTTCTCGTACCCAATTAAAACCCTTAGTCCGTCTTTAATTTAGTTTGTGAACTGAATTAAAGACAAGCTTGCAGTTCTACTGGTAATGTTGTAACATTTCAAGTGAGATTTCCTCGGAGCGTATTTAAGCTAGATACCATGTCTATTTTGCGCAAGAGTATTTGTGCTGCGAGATTCCATTCATACCATTTGTCTTTAACCTGTTCAAAATGGTCTGCAGCCTTATATGGCGGGAATAAGTTACATTCGCTTAAAGTTTAATTTTGGTTGTGTTTCTTAGTAACATCATCAGCCTATCGCAGTCCACTGCTGGACATACTTAGGCCTCTTTCGTCATATCTGGAGGTTTTACTCATAATCGCCACGCTGCGCAGGTGGGTTGGCGATCGCAGAGCGTTGATTCTCGCTCCGGTGACGCTGGTACCCGTCATCGGCTTGTGGTATTTAACTACACCTTCAATTGTGATGGTTATACCGCCACCAGTCGGTTGCCAGCGCCTCGTTTTTTATTCGGTAGGATGCACCACGGGCAGGTGAGGTTGGTTTGGAGCGGAAAGATGATAGGTCGCTCCCATCCCATGACACAGATATGTATTAGTACGGTACTCTTTATATTTATGAAATACCTTTCTACATTCTAACGAACTTGTTCGCTTACCTGATGAAAAGCACTTCAAAAGTTCTTTTCAAACTCTCCCTTTTTGTTTTGTTTACCTCCATTAACGAGTATACAGGCTGTTTAAAATTCAAATCCTCATTTCATTTCCTTCAAAAGTTACGGAGCCATGACTGACATGAAGAAATACGCCTTTTATTAGAGGTAGAAAAAATTACACAGGATTTTTACGATGATATGACAAACGAGGCTCTGGCAACCGACTGGTGGCGGTATAACCATCACAATTGAAGGCGTAGCTAATTACCACAGACCGATGACGGGCAGCAGCGTCACAGGAGCGAGCAGCGCCCTGCGATCGCCAACCCGCTTGCCCAGTGTGGCGATTGTGGGTATACGAGAATGCTCTATAGGCAGCGCACTGCAATAGTCTGATGATGAATGAAAATGAAGCGCTGTTGTTCGTTTCCTGGTATTCCCTTAGTCGTATTCTTCGATACCCATGGGATCAGACGGGGTCCTGTTTTAAATCCAGAAACCACACGACGGTTGAATTAAAAAAAAAGATATTTCTAGTATAACAGGGTTTCATTCGGCGTCGACTGTACCACTAGAAGCGTTTAATTGCCGTGTAATCTGCGGCTTCCGACTGTATAATGTCTTTTTCCTGTTAGCTTTTTTATTTTCATTTAAACGGAGACTTTTCCTGGATGTTTTTTATTTGGACAGAAGAAATGTAAGGAGTTTATACATTTATTTTTCTTTTACTTCGTTTTATACGCTAAGTTTTATTTTTTTACGCTTAGGTATTACCTATACAATCCGATTTTTTTTATAATTCTGCAGTAATTGTAATATACCATTCGATTAAATGGATGTAAGGGAGCGTCTCATTTTTATTTCGCTCCAAGCGATCTTCACCTGCCCGTGGTGCATCCTACTGAATAACAAACGAGGCGCTGGCAACCGGCTAGTGGCGGTATAACCATCACAATATTGAAGGCGTAGCTAAATATCACAAACCGATGAGGGGCAGCAGGGTCACCGGAGCGAGGAGCTACACCCGACGCGCCCATAATCGCCAACCCTCCTGCCCTGCGTGGCGATTACGGGTAAAGCCTCCAGGTCTTTGCCCTAAGCGGAGAGGCTGAAGTCCAGCTGCAATAGGCTAATGATGATGATGAATTACCTGTTAGTTGCCACTGTCATGCCGGCCCAAACCTTATCCCCCCGCATGCTCCAGAAACCCTACTCACCGGCAGAAACACGACCCGGAGGTCATTTGGCTGCGGTATTCTATTAGGTGGAGGTCCTTCCTCGGACGGGCAGCTCAATTCGAGCAAAGATTCGCTATGCCCAACCTCTCTTCAAATCGAACGTATTCTCTTCTCCTTTAGTTCAAATCGATGCCAAATTGAACACATAGAGCCAATAATACGCGCAGCTAGAGCCAAACTGCAAATCCTCGAACGCCTCCATTCGGCGTAAAAATGTAAAAATGAAAGGCGCCCTTTGAAGCGGCGGTCAACACAGCTTCGGCGCGATATCACAAACTTCTGATATTAAATTCTATTCTTGCAAATGAAAATCTAGTTTATGGTAGACCAGCTGCAGTCAGCAAGCATACGAGTATCAGTATCTTAACTAATATTATGAACGCGCTAATCGCGCGTTTGTTTGAACGCGCTAATCTCAGGAACTACTGGTCCGAATTGAAAAATTCGTTTTGTGTTGAATAGATATCGAGGAAGGCTTTAGGCTATATAACATCACGCTGCAACTATTAGGAGCGAAGAAATAATGGAAAATGTAAAAAAAACTGGGAAAAAAAAACTATTCCACGCGGACGAAGTCGCGAGCACAGCTAGTTATTTATGAAATCTTATACAAGGTGACTTTTTAATCACTTTCCAAATTTTTTCTGGGCATTAGGTATCGTTATTAGAGCCTATTTCTGCAAAAATATATATAGTGAATATTTTCACAACAAAGTTATTGTCCTGAATCCATTATAAATTTCGCATGGTTACCATTTCTGGCGTAAATGTAACTGTCCAGTTACTTGCCAGTTGTCACAGCGACTTGGGATTCTCTTTCGCATTCCATCAGGCGTAGGGAAGCCATAATGTCGAAGTACCTACTATAAAAAAAAAGAAAAAAAAGAATGGCACTTCTTCACGACATGGTCGTCTGATCTTCAGTGTTTAAGACCACTCGGCCACTATAAAAAAACAATAATAATGCAAACAGCCAAACCCAACCGTCGCAGTAGCAAATGAGTCGGAAATATCGGGTCCAACCCGACGGGGTTTTAGGGATCCAACTACATTATCATAATGCATTAGACTTGCTGTGCTATGCTAATTCCCTTGAAAACTTACTTGAATAAAGCGGAGCCGTTTGAAAGTAATTGGTTTTTAATAGCACATAAAGTGTTCGACGTCTCACATATTCTGTCTAGGTACAATTAGGTCAAGCAAACGTTTTATTCTTGCAAATAATGTTGCTTTTTTTTATAATAGCTCGACATAATGGCTTCCCTACGCCTGATGGAAAGCGAAAGAGAAGCCCAAATCGCTGTGACAACTGGCAAGTAACTGGTGCCACTGCCATGCCGGCCCAACCCTACCCCCCACGAGCTCCGGAGACCCTACTCACCAGCAGAAACACGACCCGGAGGTCATTTGACTGCGGTATTCTATAGGGTGGTCCTTCCCCGGACGGGCGGCTCAATTCGAGCGAAGATTCGCTATGCCCTACCTCTCTTTTGTCCGGTTTTTAGTAATGCCAGCCTTCTAAGTTGTCGAAACTGTCATCATCATACATCATCAGTGTAATGTCAGATACATAATCTGTGGAACTGTTGTCTATGTATTTCTTAGTTTATGGTGTAGTCTATGCTTTTTCTATTGTAACCAATAAAGTGTAATGGAGTCAGCACGGGCTAGTTTAATTACTGATCATTCTAAGCAATACCCGATCCAGATAGTAGGAATAACACAATCAGCCTATCATAGTCCACTGCTGGACATAGGCTTCTCCAGTTGTTCGCCACTTTGGGCCATCATCTGGAGGCTTTACCCATAATGTCTACGTTGGACAAGCGGGTTGCGAAAAGTAACACCAACAACAAAAGAATGGAATGTAAACAAACCTTTTGTGGATGAAATTCCTCAAAATAATCTCGCTTGCTATTTTTAACTCGTCCATTAATAAAAATCCGCGCCAAAAATTAAACCCGTTTAGAGTTTTTTTCTGTGTTGACGACAATACAACAATTCTTGGGACTTCGCTGTGATCTGAATCAGAGGGATTACATCGAAAGCTTAATTAATACTGCGTCCAAAAAGCTGGGGATCCTGAACAGAGTGCGGAGGTTCTTTGCGCCGGAGGAATTGTGTCTTTTATATAAGACGCAAGTTCGTTCCTGCGTAGAGTATTGTTCGCATCTCTGGGACGGGTCTGCTAAATATCTTCTCGATGCCCTCGACAGAATGCAGCGAAGGGCTGTTCGTATCATAGGTGATGATAAAGTTACTGGGTCCTTAGAACCTCTTCAACTGCGAAGAGATGTTGCGTCCTTAAGTGTGTTTTATCGCCTATACCACGGTGAGTGCTCTGAAGAGTTGTTTTGCCTTGTCCCTCCTTCCCTCTTCCGCTACAGAACCACTCGTGCTGGCCTCCGTTGTCATAGCTTTACCGTCGAAAACATCCCGTCGCGTACAAAAAAGTTCGGCAATTCCTACCTTTGCCGTGTTGTTAAAATGTGGAATTCATTGCCAGCACATGTGTTTCCTTCTTCTTTCGATATAGGATCCTTTAAACGGGGCGTGAAGAAGCATCTTATGGGCCGGCATGGCGGTGGCAACTGACAGGTAACTGGCTTGGTTACTTGCCCGTTGTCGCAGCGACTTGGGCTTCTCTCTCGCTTTCCATCAGGCGTAGAGTGGCCATTATGCCGTGCTACTATAAAAAAAAAAAAAAAAAAAAATTAAATTCTTCGCTAACTGGACACAATGGCGGATGCGTCTCGACAACGATGGGACATTTTTTTTTTTTTCGAACATTTTTGTTAACTTCTGGCATTATTGCTTTGCGATGAGTAGCTAAGATCACTGATTCGAGTAATGATGTCATAGATGATCGTAATAAATCATCTTTAGCTATAGGTATAGCTGGCATTGTGGTGATAACTGACAGGATTCATCATCATCTCAGTTTATCGGGATGTAAGGGAGCGGCCTATCATCTTTTCGCTCCAAGCCGAGTAACAAACGAGGCGCTAGCTACCGACTGGTGGCGGTATAGGCATCACAATTGAAGGCGTAGCAAAATACCACAGACCGATGACGGGCAGCAGCGTCACCGGAGCGAGAAGCTACGCCCTGCGATCGCCAACCCGCCTGGCAAGCGTGGCGATTATGGGTATATCCTCCAGATGTTTGTCCTAAGTGGCGAGCAACTGGTGATGCCTATGTCCAGCAGTAGACTGTAATAGGCTGATGATGATTGTTAACCGACTTCAAAAAAGGAGGAAGGTTCCTCAATTCGACCGTATGTTTTTTTTTATTAAAAAAGATCAGTTTTTCTCCACTCGTGGTTCATACAAGTCCGATTGTTGTTCCCCGTAATCCCGATTCATTCCGACTTGTCGCGTCCGCAGCACACACTCGAAAGGCCGGGTAAGTCCCGGTGATGTACGGCCGGGAATAAATCTTCCCGAATTAATTCCAGGGATGCCTGAGGTGGGAATTAGGTAGGCGCAAAACGATGCTGTGTGCGGTACACGACGATCCGCATTAGAACTGTCGGTTTTAAATGTAAATTATTGTGGTAAGTTTGTTTTGAGGTGTTGGGGAAGATCGAGTGTCTTGGGTTAACAGTTTTTCACTTTAGGTGGTAGAATAAGCCAGCTGGGATGAATTAGGATACCCTTTATCTAAATACTAGCTGTGCCCGCGACTTCGTCCGCGTGGAATAGAGTTTCATCCCCTATTTTACCCCCTTGGAGGTAGAATTGATCAAAATCCTTTCTTAGCGGATGCCTATGTCATAACATCTACCTGCATGTCAAATTTCAGCCCGATCGGTCCAGTAGTTTGGGCTGTGCGTTGATAGATCACTATGTCAGTCAGTCAATCAGTCAGTCAGTCACCTTTGAGTTATATATGTCACCGGAAAATAGCAAGAATCGTAAGTTGATCAATTTCCTAGGTAGTTGATTAACTTTCGGAATATAACAAACGGTAGTTGAAATGTATTATTTAACGCAATGGATTTCAGTTAGTTGATCAATTTACGGTAGCCTGACAGTCATTTAATAATTTACGATTTTGACACAAGTAAAATCGTCCTCAAATGGGCCAATCGTTGCTCAATGTACTATTTAACGGTGCACTATTACCCGTAACTTAATACACTGTTCCCTGATTGGTTGCTGGGATAACACCACGTGAGCCATTGAACCAATCAACGTTCACCTCACCTTCGTCGGATGATTTTACGGCAAGACCCCGTAAAATGATCAATTTACTAAAATACATACGTTAAATAATACATTTTAACTGCCGTTTATTATTTTCCGGAAGTTAATCAACTACCTAGGAAATTGATCAACTTACGATTCTTGCTATTTTCCGGTGACATATATATTTAGATAGATATAACTCAAGGTGACCGAGTGACTGACAAAGTGATCTATCAATGCACAGTACAAACCACTGAACGGATCGGGCTGAATTGTGGCATGCAGGTAGATGTTATGACGTAAGCATTCGCAAAGAAAGGATTTAATTTAATAAGAGTCTGTTTACTGTGGGTATGTTCTAGTATTAATGTTTCGTATATATATATATATATATATATATATATATATATATATATATATATATGTAAGGTGTATAATTATTTCGAAAAAATACTCTTCCAACTATTTACAAGTATGTAAGTCTGATTGTATCGGAGAGGGGATATGACGTAGGTTCAATTGTGTCATTATGGCCGGCGTAATTCCGGTCACACGCGCCTTGATCCCGGCTGAAAAGGGTTTGTTCCTGGCCCGGGACAGGGATGAAATGAGGGCAATAAGATCCTGATAAAATTACTGTAGGGATTTAAGACAGCGACCTATCACCTTTTCATCGTTCCAAGCCTCGTCATTTGCGCGTGGTGCATCCTGCCGAATAACAAACGAGGCTCTGGCAACCGACCGGTGGCGGTATCACAAACAGGATTGAAGGATTTAGCCGCAAAACTTCCAATTCGCAAAATGTCCGATTCGCAAAACGTCCGATTCGCAGAATGTCGCAAAACGTCGATTGAGGATTGAAGGGTTGCGTAGCTAAATACCACACAAGCCGATGACGGGTAGCCGCGTCACCGGTGCTAGATGCTTTGCCCTGCATTCGCCAATCCGCCTGCCCAGCAAGGCGATTATGGGTAAAGCCTCCAGATGTTTGACCAAAGTGGCGAACAATGGAGAGCAATGATGATAAAAAAATAACTGATAAGTTTTTTGCCGGTCCTTCTCGATAAAATCCACTTTTCGAATCTGCTAGTAGAGTCATTATTATATCCATAGGATTCAAATGCGGATAGTACGAACCTATCCTCGTTCCATTTAGGATTACTCACGTTCCGTACATAATCCTCTTTAGCACTAGTTTCGGTAACACAAACTATTAGATAATGGTGTGGTCACCTCGTAAAGACTATACTCTCAGACGCTACGGACGCCGTCATCCATAAAATACTATATGCAAATAGATAAATCATTCCGCGATGCGGAAAATAATATACGCGATGCAAGTCTAAAAAACATGAAGTTTTTACAGTATTTTTGTTTATAGTAGCTCGACATAATGGCTTCCCTACGCCTGATGGAAAGCGAAAGAGAAGCCCAAGTCACAGTGACAACGGGCAAGTAAATGATCAGTTACCTGTCAGTTGCCACCGCCATGCCGGCCCAACCTTAGCCTCCCACGAGTTTCGGAATCCCTACTCACCGGCACAAACACGACCCGGAGGTCATTTGGTTGCGGTAGTCTATAGGGTGGAGGTCCTTCCCCGGCGGCTCAAATCGAGCGAATATTCGCTATGCCCTACCTCTCTTAAAAATTCTTTTTTCACATGGTCGAAACCGCAGTCAAAAGTTAGTTAGTTATATTTTTCCAATCCCTGCGTACGTCCCATACAGATCCAGGAGCGTATAAATACAGAAAGGGCATGAGGATAGATTTACAAATTTTTTCCCGCGGGATTTCGGTGGGACAGTTCGTCATAGATAAAAGGGTTCTATTATTATTGGAGCCTAGGTTTGTGTAGGGAATTGGTATGAGTGTCCCATAGGGAACGGGTATATGACTTAAGACTTAATGAAATAACGAAGTTGTAATAGGGAATATGCATGAATTTTTTTATGGATTTCTTGCTTGAGAAAATAAGAAAATATCTAGTAAGGTGTCCTTGGTTAATTGGTCGTGACCAAACGGTGTCGTTTGTAGGGGGGATGCGGAAAATAAGCGAAAATACGGTAAAAAGTCGTCGCTTTATGATGCAGATCCCAAGGACGTGCAGGGTTCGTTTTGCCTCTGTTTTCTTAGTGCGATCGGCCGAGCTATGGAACTCATTGCCGGACTCTTTATTCACCTAGACGTACAATATTCAGGCGGTCAAGGCCAGAGTGAATCGGTATTTTCTGGGTAAGCACGCTCCAGCGTTCAAATATTTACTCACTAGTACGAGTTAATACTTAATTGTAAAGAACTATGGGACACTCCCCTTTTCTATTGAATAGTTCTACGGTAGAATTTTTGGTATATTTTTTCTCATTTGTCCTAAGCTATTTAAATAAGTGAAAGTCTTCAGTCTCAACCTGTTCTACTGAATAATTTAATGTCAGTAGATAGATTTCTACTTTTTTATTCTTACTGAAAAGTAGTTAGTAACAATAATAAATCAAGGTGCAATTCGAGGTGCGTAACTACTAATTTAGTGGTATTCTGTTTTTATCACTAAGTAGTCTTAAGATTTCACATAATAAAACTAGTGCAAACCCTTTATCTCACTTATCCTATTGGACATTTTATTTATTTTTATGATATTTGCTCTCACCTAAATTGAAAAGACATCATGTCTTAAAGTAATATGTATAATGACAGACAGACTTGAAGCCCTCAAGTTTGGTGACATCATTGAAAATACAGTCGAGAATCTAGAAGTTGAGCAATTTGTCTGAAAACTTTACCTACTTACACTCATTACGCAGTCTTTATTTGGTAACTTCAGTTAATTGCCTAAGCGTATGCTGGAAATGAACTTTGCATCACGAAATTTGATGTTTTGTCTTTGATCGGACAAGGTGAGAAAACTTAATTACAACTTAATTTTTGTTTAGCACTGTGGCTGTTGGGATTGCAAAAGAGAATCTTTTTATTCTAAGAAAGTATTTGACCACAATCACACCTGATGTTAAGTGATGATGTGGTTTAGGATGGCGCATGCTTACTTAGATAAAACCTATTCACTCTAGCCTTAAACTTTTCTAAGTTTTAATGTTCAGTAAAGACGACAGCTGGCAGAAAATTCCGAATTTTAGCCGTTCGCGGCAGGAAGGAATTTGCAAATCTTTTTGAACGGATAGATGGTACTCGTATTTACCTCAACTGGATAAGTTTGGCTGATAACGAGCAGAATGTCGCATTTTGGGAGAAGTCCTACGTCCAGCAGTGGACTGCCGAAGGATGCTAATAATGATGATGTACGATTTTGCCGAAAGGATCCTTTGCATATCGACACAAAAAATATAATCTACAGCTACTCTGAAGTCGATCGCCAACCCGCCTGCCCAGCGTGGCGATTATGGGTATATTCTCCAGATGGTTGCTCAAGTGGCGAACAACTGGAGAGGCCTATGTCCAACAGTGGACTGCGATAGGCTGATGATGATGACTCTGAAGTGCATACGCTAAAAACATGCGAACCTCTCAACAAAATCGAAATATGTCGTATATAAATTGACCAATAAGTCGCAAAGAGGTCTGGCACTTCGGAATATTAAAGACGCTTTGCACTCAGAACATCAAATATTTAACTTGAAAAGGCTCCGTTCACATTAGGGTTGGTGCTATTATTAATTAAACTTTGTAAGTGATAGAGCTGCTTGAAAAGGGTTGAAGGGGGAAAAGCGATAAAACTGGGGAAGTGTTCTCAGAATTTAAGGTCAAGGGAAAATGTTTAAAAGTGTAGTCATTTTTAACCGACTTAAAAAAGGAGGAGGTTCTCAATTCGTCTGTATGTATAATATTTTTTTTTTTTTTTTTTTTTTTATGTATGTTCACCGATATTTCCGTCAATTATGGATGGATTTCAAAAATTTTTCGACAGTTCGACAGAGGACACTTCCGAGGTGGTCCCATTATCACCAAGTCAGGATCTGATGATGGGATCCTGGAGAAATTGAGGGCAACAACCGAAAATGTTATGTTTTGTCGATGATAAAAGTTTCTTATTTCTTAAAATTGTATGCTCATATGGTGTTTTTGTTACGTAATCATATTTTACTCAGGTATATGCTTCCGGGCGTCAACATCTGTTGCTGATGATGAAGCCACAGAACTCCTTAACGGTTAGGAGTTAGGGGACAGTACTAACATTGGTCGATATTAAACTAGGTAGTAGTATGTACTTATGCAGGGCTAATAGGGCAGGTGATTTGGTAAGTGATATGCTTGATTCTAGATCGCATAGTCTTCACTTGACTTGAAGCAAAATTTTTCATTCCTAAGTAAAACTCTTAAGGATTCCCTTATTCATTAATTAGCCTTTACTCAAGGTCACAGTACATCAACGCAACTAAAAATAGTGAAATAAAATTATTTTTTAAAAAAATTAAACCGACTTCAAAAAAACACAAACGACTAAAACTAAAAAGCGATAAATAACTTAAGTAATTCTATCCTTAATACATAATTATTTAAATATTACAATTATCACTTATTTTTGAAGTCGGTGCCAGCCAAACATATAAATGTATATTGTCGTGTGGATTTGCCGGCCGCGCGCGTCATACAACAACAGTTTACGTAAGGTACCAAGAGCTGGCACCGACTTCAAAAATAAGTGATAATTGTAATATTTAAATAATTATGTATTAAGGATAGAATTACTTAAGTTATTTATCGCTTTTTAGTTTTAGTCGTTTGTGTTTTTTTTTGGCATATCAGAGTCACTGATTCCCTGACTTTTTGGCATTTATTTATTGAAGTACGAGTACAGTGTGCCTAGCACGAACATTTTCGAAAAAGTATGCGTAACGTTTCCGTAGACATTTGTATGAAACTTGGTACAGCGCCCCTATCGTGCGTAAGAGGTACTACGTTTACGTACGTTAACGTAGTGAAAATTATCGCCCGTTTACGGTTACGTTACGCATACTTTTTCGAAAGTGTTCGTGGTAGGCACACAGTGTAAGCAAATACATAAATAGAACAACATCTAAATGTACTTAAGTACAGTTAAATTCCACTAATTATTTCACAGACTAATACGCCTTTACAAAACAATAAAATATTTACACTGTCATTATTATTGATGTAAGTATCAACCGAACCAAGACTTGAGAGCGGGAATTTTTGGCTCTCAACCGCCACATAGCCAAGTAGTCAGTCAACTAGTTAAAATAAACTAGTACTCGTAATCGTGTGTAACAGTAATCTAACAGTAAGTGAAGAGGAGCTATAATGGCTCACGTTTATAATTTTTAAGAGAGGTAGGGCATAGTGAATCTTCGCTCCAATTGAGCTGCCCGTCCAGGAAGGACCTCCACCCTATAGAATACGGCAGCCAAATGAACGCCGGGTCATGTTCCTGTCGGTGAGTAGGTTTCCGGAGATCGTGGGGGGTTGGGTTTGGGCCGGCATGGCAGTGGCAACTGACAGGTAATTGACCAGTTACTTGCTCGTTGTCACAGCGACATGGGCTTCTCTTTCGCTTTCCATCAGGCGCAGGGAAGCCATTATGTCGAGCTACTACAAAAAAAAGTTGTTTACTTTAAAGCGGTGATCTTCCAAGTATTTGCCAAGTGTTCGGATGCACTGCGAGCTCTCAACGAAAACTGATATAGTGTCATCATCATCAGCCTATCACAATCCACTGTTGGACATAGGTCTCTCCAATTATTCGCCACCTTATCCAAGCCCCTCAAGTTTTACCCATAATCACCACGCTGGGCTGGCGGGTTGACGGTCTCAGGGCGTAGCTCCTCGATTCGGTGAGGCTGCTGCCCGTCATCGGCCTGTGGTATTTAGCTACGCCTTTAATTGTGATGGCTATACCCCCACCAGTCGGTTGCCAGAGCCTCGTCTGTTATTCAGCAGGATGCACTAAGCAGGTAAGAGTGGCTTTCCCGACGAAGAAATGCTGGTAAGTTTGTGTCTAATGCCTAACAGTTAGTGAAGAGGAGCTATAATGGCTCGCGTTGTTTACTTTAAGGCGGCGAACTTCAAGTGTTTGCAAAGTGTCCGGATGCACTGCGAGCTCTCAGCGAAAACTAATATAGTGTAAGCAACTTCAATTAAATTGTGATTAATGGGCTCTTTTCTTAATTGGATTTCTTCATAAGACCAGTTTCGCAATGCCTCTGTTGAGAATTCGTCGAAAATCGAGAGAATCACAGGTCTCACGATATTTTCTGGTTAGATAATGATAGTGTGAGAAAGTTTAGATACAGAATCAACAACTTTTCGATCTTAATGACTCCATCAATTCAGAGAAAAGTATTTTTTTTTGCTTTTTTATGCAAGAGGCGGCGGACGAGCAAATGTGATGCCTGATGCTAAGCAGTCAACACTGCCTATGGATACTCGGAACTCAAATCGAGTTCTGGGGTCGCTGCCGGCCTTTTAAATAGGCTACGCTCGTTTCTTGAAGACTCCCAGGTCGTAGCTGTCGCAGAAAGTTGGTTTCACAAAACCGACGCGCGAAACAAGAAGTTCCTCACAAACCGTACAGTGGAGGATCGCCAACCATCGAAATGATGAAGATGGAATTGCAATCGGTTACGAGTGCAAACGCTACCTGGAATGACTATCCAGGGTTAGCTCTTGTAAATGAACTAAATTCTTGACAGATGAATCTCTAAAGTGAGAAATAAAGTGTTTTTTTTATAGTAGCTTGACATAATGGCTACCCTACGCCTGATGGAAAGCGAAAGAGAAGCCCCAGTCTCTGTGACAACAGGCAAGAAACTGGTCAGTTACCTCACAGTTGCCACCGCCATGCCGGCCCAACCCCAACCCCCTACGAGCTCCGGAAACCTTACTCACCGGCAGAAAACACGACTCGGAGGTCGTTTGGCTGCGGTATTTTATAGGGTGGAGGTCCTTTCCCGGACGGGCAGCTCAATTCGAGCGAAGATTCGCTATGCCCTACCTCTCTTAGTAGTGTTGGCCCGATCTGAACTCTTTCTCTAAACTGATCAGTTCGGGTCGCTTTTAGGCTTTGGACCAAATCTAAAGCTCGTAATAAAAAAACGTATAAAAATACCTAAAAAAATCTCCAAAAAGCAACCGATTGGAAATATAATAAAATCAGCTTAAACGTTTTAGAATCTAAAACGTCCGTGTGTGGCGTCGTGCCAACCCGGCGCCAGCTGAATAGCAAATATTCCGCCAGTGCCAAGAACGGTATTTACAGTTGGCATTTGGCAAAAAGGACATCACAATGCCTTTTAGTTTCGATTCCCTTGGAATCTTCTGGAATTGTGCTTGTGTCTTCCCTTTTTGGAGTACTGTAGGTAGAGATTCTATTCATTGCTTGCGTTATTGAAATCGAAGAATGGCGAAAATATGTAAAGGAGCATCTTTTCGCTCCAAGCCAACCTCACCAGCCGTGGTGCATCTTGCCGAATAACAAACGAGGCGCTGACAACCGACTGGTGGCGGTATAACCATTACAATTGAAGGCGTAGCTAAATACACAGGCCGTTGACGGGCAGCAGGGTCAATGGAGCGAGAAGCTATGCCCTGCGATCGCCAACCCGCCTGCCCAGCGTGGCGATTGGTATGGGTACATCCTCCAGACGTTTGCCCTAAGTGGCGAACAACTGGAGCGGCCTATGTCCAGCAGTGGACTGCAATAGGCTGACGATGATGATGGGGGTGGCAACTGAGAAGTCTTCTACTTGATTTGTTTGTTTTGGTTGATTGTCCTTTTCCACGCCGCTTTAAAAAAAACATCAGTAACCCAGACCACCACGCAAATTGAAAAATCACAATTCTAATACGATCAAACTCCAATTAATTTTTATTAATCTTTTTCAATCCGCTTCTACCGAAGCCTCACAAATCAGGCAACAGCTGCCCTTGACTCCTGTGGGCGCTGAAATTGAAAAATTTATACCTCTGGTCATGTTATATGTAACGTGAAATGAATCCACATTATTGATATGTTCTGCTAAGTATGCGTAATGCAACGATTATTGAAATTGCTAATCCGTCAATGTATGACTTACGCTTTAGGTGAAGTGAGGTCATCCTGAACGGTCCTTTTCATCATCCTAGCCTTTTTTGCCCGATTGTCTCAGGGTCGGCTTCCCAAACTGAGAGATTTGGCGAGGGCTAAGCTTTTACACAGAGCGACTGCCATCAGACCTCCGCAACACTTAGGGTAAGCTATACCCATTCCCAGTTAGGCGTCAGAGTTATCATCATCTCTGATATGATGTGACGACTGCTATCTGAGTTGGTAAAGATAGCACTCGGACCAACAGCTTAACGTGCCTTCCGAAGCGCGGAGGAAATCGGTGTCAAATTTTGGTCACCCATCATCGTATTGACCGCGCCAATGGTTGCACAACGTTGCGATCATTGTTAAGCGTACAAGACCGCGGCGCCACCGAGCTCCTCCTCCTTTTATATAAAAAAAAAGAATCAAATTCGAAGTGAAAACAATAAGTAATTATAGTATAGTATAAATATAGTAATAGTAACAAACACATCACTTAGGTCTAGATGCAGAACTCTCGAGATTATCCCGGCTCCCGAAATTGGGGCGAGCTTACAAAATTCCATTATCCCGATCGAGTTACAGCGAGGTATATTGAATTAGCTGCAGTTATTAGCAAGCTATAAGTCGAGATAGGGATGGGTCAAAATATGTCGGTTGATTAATCGGTTTTTTATAAAATAATTGAAAAATGTAAATCATAAGTACGAGTTGCTTGATGGGGGAAACCTAGGGTAGAGACATGTGGCGCAAATCAAAGGAGCCAGAGGTAAAGGTAAAACTTTTGGGATCCTAACTCGTATCAAATCTGGACGTTCGGTATCAGTTGCGGCTGCTAGACCAACAAGCCAGAGTTTTATGCTGAATTACAAATCCATATTTTCTGTTAGTCATCTTTTATCAGGAAAAACGAACAGAAAATAAGAAGAAGACAGCAGTCATCAATGTCGATTGAATTACTTTTTTTTCTTAATGACTACGATGATGGCCAGGGCGGCCTTGTCATCATCACCGGACTGTTCGATTGAATTACAGCGAGGTAACTGTAGTTAATTCACGCCATAACTTGTTTTAGGGATGGGATTATATCGGTAAATATATCGGTTTCTCGGTAATAGATTCTTAAACCTTAAATACATATCCTCATCATGAGCTTGTTTGCTATGTATTTATTTACAGAAAAAAGTATCTCAGTATGTTTATCAGTTGTCTAGTACCCATAGTACAAGCTTTGGCTTGTTTGGGACCGTGTGGCGCTGTGTGGCCCAGGGTGCATGTCCTGGGTTCTTATTTTTTTCCATCGGTCCAACAAAATATACTTTTGCTTTTATAACATTAGTAGAATTTTCTTCTAATATTCGTACAAAACATGGCGTAACGTGAAACTAAGAACGTAACTTGCACAACGCACAAATTATGACTTCTCACATAAACTTTACCGATTTCTCCCGGAATCCCCTCCTTACCTAAGTCTCATTCCAAACATACCGGCTTACATAACGAGGGCTGTGCCAATTTGGCAGGGGACCAACGCTGGGATGATACACGGAGACCACTCCACGGTGAATGTTAACTTCAGATAAATGTATCAAGGATAGAACGGCTTTTTTTTCTCTAAATGACTACGATGATAGCCTTCTATGGGGATGTAATGGAGCAGCCTATCAGGGATGTAAGGGAGCGGCCTATCATCTTGTCGCTCCAAGCCAACCTCACCTGCCCGTGGTGCATCCTGCCGAATAACAAACGAGGCGCTGGCAAAGGACTGGTAGCGGTATAACCATCATAATTGAAGGCGTAGCTAAATTCCACAGGCCGATGACGGGCAACAGCGTCACCGGAGCGAGGAGCTACGTCCTGCGATCGCCAACCCGCATGTCCAGCGTGGCGATTATGGGTATATCCTCCAGAAGTTTGCCCTAGGTGGCAAACAACTGGAGAGGCCTATGTCCAGCAATTGACTGCAATAGGCTGATAATGATATCAATTGTAATGGTTCCTGCGACACAGACCTCGTGTCTAATGCAGCGGTCGTGGTGCATCCTGCCGATTAATAAGCGAGGCGCTGGCAACCGAAGACGTGGCTTAATGCCATCTACTACCAATAATCACCGGAGCGAGAAGCTACGCCCTGCGATCGCCAACCCACCTGTCCAGCGGGGCGATTATGGGTATATCCTCCAGATGTTTGCCCTAAGTGGATAACAACTGGACCGGCCTATGTCCAGCAGTGGACTGCAATAGGCTGATCATGATGTTCAGACGTGGATTACGATACCTGGTCATTATAAAGTATCATGACGCGTTATTAAAGGAAACTTACAGTTTTGTTCTTTCATTATGTTTTGTTCAGTCGGTACCCTATAATAACCCCTCAAATCCCGTGACATAGATTTCCTATTGTGTCTAGAGTGCTAGTACCTAAAAGGATAATTAGACGTGATTGCCGTTCTATCCTGGATAAACGCCTGTGGTTAACTCGCTTCGGACACGGGACTTCTAAAGCTAAGCTTATTCCAAATGCACGTGGAACGACGGAATTTCAGTGTACAACTTTTATATGGTAGCTGTTAAGTTTAGCGCTGTTGTTCTGGGTGCTTGTTTGGGGATAAACTCTGCTCACAGTCAGTCGTTTATGATTGCTATCAAATTGCGTGTTCGGAGCTCGCATACTAATGAATATGTGGGAGTTTGGTTTAAAATTCAGGTAGGTGAAACGCTAAAAAATGTTTAGTACTGAGAGGAAATTTCGTTTCGCTTAAGAATATAGTTTTTCTGCCATTCGCAACGGTTCTTTGGAATCAGCTTTCAGCTTTTTTTTACTTATTAGAAGAGCTTTCAGCATGATCTCACTCCACCTGATGGTAAGCGGTCGTGTGGTCCAAAAGTTAGGTCGACAGGCATAATAGAACAAACCCATTGCGCCTGTCGCTCTCACACTGAAGGCCCGTAGAGATGCCGTTTCACGCCCCGCCTAAAGAACCCAGGATTGTAAGAGGAAGGAAACACATGAGCTGGAAGGGCATTCCATGACTTAATGGCACGAATGAAAACCTCTCGGTGCGCGCCACCACAGTCTGGATGGTATGCGGAAGACAACGCTATCCAGCACGTGTTGTTCGGGCGTAAAAAAGAGTGGATGGAACGAGTTGGAATAACTCTTCGGAGCATTCCCCATTGTAAAGACGATAGAGAACACTAAGACTGGCAATTTATCTACATAACTGAAGAGGTTCTAGGTTCTTAGTCACCTCTTGATCCCCAACAACACGGATAGCACGTCACTGCAACCTGTCGAGAGCCTCCAATAGGTACTTAGCAGAACCGTCCCAGAGTTGAGAACAATACCTAATTTAGATGAAAGTAAAAATTCCTATTGTTATCTGAAATAACCAAAGCGTGATATTCTTTAATTCTTGCCTCCACTTATTCATCTAATTGAAGTAATGGAAAAGCCGCACTTATTAAGGGTCGTTCGAGCTTCGCCGGCAATTAATAAAAAATTCCACTTCGCTCCGTCTATGCAATGTTTTGCTGTAATTTTTCTAATTCAGCAAAAAGCGTAAAAAAATTCGCTGC
>CM062098.1:1122421-1152521 GCA_031163375.1 Conogethes punctiferalis | reverse complement strand
GATCTGCTTTGAGGTTTCATATCTTGTATGATGTACATCTCTTGGCCTACATTACGTCGTTAGGGATGTAGGGTACCTCTGATAAGTGGTAATGACAGGCGCGGGAGCGGTCGCCGGGAGACGGCAACGGGAGCGATCGAGGGGATACAGCCATGAGGATAGAAAAATGTCCTTCCCTTTATGTACTGCGGTCGGGTGTGCGCTTATAAGGGCGGAATTTCACTAAAGAAAATATTCCTTTGTCAACAAAAAGACTTTCTCACAGTCCACTGCTGGACATAGGCCTCTCCAATAGGATATTATGGCTAAAAATTTTAATTAGTCCGTCTTTTAGATTATTCAAAAATAAAAGACACGTATTTTTCCTTTTTTCATTCAAATAAACAATAGCAAAGATACAAGGCATCAAAAGTTAGGAGTCTTTGTCGTCACTCGCTCCCGTATAAATGCCTCACCGAGTGACGTCACGCGTAATTTCAACGGGCTATAACCTTGTAATTTTTAGACTGTCTAATTTACAAATAAAAAATACGTGTCTTTTATTTTTGAATAAGCTAAAAAACGTACTACCTAATTACAATTTTTAGCCATAAAATATATAAATAGCCTATTGTTCGCCATTTCGCTAACATCTAGAGGGATTTGCCACGATGGGCAGGCGGGTTGGCGATCACAGGGCGTAGCTTCTCGCTCCGGTGACGCTGCTGCCCGTCATCGGTCTGTGGTATTTAGCTACGCCTTAAATTGTGATGGTTATACCGTCACCAGTCGGTTTGCCAGAGCCTCGTTCGTTATTCAGCAGGATGCACCACTGGCAGGCAGCCAACTGGCTTGGAGCGAAAAGATGATGAGCCGCTCCCTTACATCCCACAGCTAGTCTGTCATATTGACTTGCTCGGTGGCTCAATTGGTAGTGACCCCTGCCTTCTGAGCCAAGGGTCGTGGGTTCGATTCCACCCGGGACAAACATTCGTATGATGAATACTTGTGTTTGTTCCGTGTCTGGGTGTATATATTTGTATTTAAGTATTTATTTGTGGTACCTTCGTTGTTCTGATACCCATGACACAAGTGCTTAAGCTACTTACTTTGGGATTAGAGCAATGTGTGTGATGTTGTCTGATATTTATTGTTTATATTTATTATTATTATATTTGAACGCACCCAATGACGTCAATACAGTTAAAGATGTGTTTTGTTTATTTCACTACAATGATTATTTAAATTACCTATCTCCTTATTGTCAATTAACAAAAATCATCGTTTACGTATATTCTTACTATCTATGTTATTGTTTTATGTCTTTCTTCTCACCTTAAACATCAATCTTTTGATAAAGTGAAAAAAATTGTTTTTCAATTAAATTTACTGATAATGAAGACCTTATTCACCTTCGATTAAATTATACCAATATCTAGGGTAAAGTGGGTGATAGTGAATTGAAGAAAATAATAATTATTAATTAAATTCAGTATTCTATATAATTATCAGTAATTATTAGTGTCGCCAACCCGCCTACCCAGCGTGGCGATTATGGGTATATCCTCCAGACGTTTGCCCAAATTGGCGAACACCTAGAGAGGCCTATGTCCAGCAGTGGACTGCAATAGGCTGATGATGATGATGAAATTCAGTATTATCATTTTTCGCTATACTATATCTACCTAAGGTACCTCATTATATACTCGAGATCTTGGTTCAGTGGTAGAGAACGCTGCTTGTGACAAAGTGGCCGCCGGTTCGATTCCCTTACAGTACCTACAAACATTTGCGTACACAGACATGTCTGTTGGTAATGGTATGGGTGTATTGATTAACAAAAACCAAGGGTACCTTAGCAAGTTTATCAGTTGTCTAGCACCAAGTAGGTACAAGCTTCGGCTTCGTTTGGGGCTAGATGGCGCTGTGTGGCCCAGCGTGGCGTGTCATGGGTTATTTATGTCTCTGGGTGTTTATAATTTGTATTTAAGTATTTATTTGTGGTACCTTTGTTGTTCTGATACCCATAACACAAGTGCTTAAGCTATTTACTTTGGGATCGGAGCAATGTAGGTATGTGACGTTGTCTGATATTTATTTATTATTTTATTTATTTGTAAATGACAATAAATTCTTCACATTTCAGCTTCACAGCCGGTGGTAGGGTTATCCGCCTGGCTTACTTGTCCGTTACTACAGTGACTTGTGCTATTAAATAAAATAAAATAAATAAATAGTGAATCTATTTGCAGAAATAGTTTATTTCTGCAAATAGATTCACTAGTAATACTTTTGCACGTCAAACTTTTTTCCTACCAGCACTTCGACGTGTAGCCTGCTGAGAAGAAGTGCCGCAACAAACTCAACAGTTAGCCTTGTTTTGTTTCCTTTCCATCAGGCGGAGGGTATTTTACTGCAATGCTATAAAAAGACTAGACTATAACCTACATTCGATAAATCCTCTTGCGAAATAACCTCAAAAATGCTTAAAAAACTAGTCTGTTGCTCCTATTATTGTGGATTAACAAAATGGCGCTGATAGAAAAAGGCCCAGCGACAAAGAAGGCCCTCAAATTATTCTGGCTAAGCGGATTGTCGCGGCTTTCAAATGAATAGAGTGAAATAAAATAAATAATATTATCAAAGGAATGGCGGAGATTTTATTTTTTTGCAAACACTATCTTTTTTGTACTTGGTTAACCTTGTTGACACAAATGTCGCTGTGGCCTAAATCACAAAGCATGATCGACAGCCCACATGTTATCATCATCATCAACCTATTGCAGCCCACTGCTGGACATAGGTCCCTCCAATTGTTCGCCACTTAGGGCCAACAACTGGAGGATATACCTCCTTGATCGCCACCCTGGGCAGGCGGGTTGGCGTTGGGTTAGCTTCTCGCTCCGGTGACGCTGCTGCCCGACATCGGTCTGTGATATTTAGTTTTATAACGTGATGGTTATGTCGCAGTCATCTGGTTGAATCTCCTATTCAATTGAATCGCTAGCGCGTTCATTGAATGACGACATTCAATTGAATGACTAGACCGAACGTTGACTAAACACGCGTCACTTAACGTCCAACTAGGTAGCGGATTGAAACATAGCCCTTTGAAAAGAGCGGACGGAAAAGCAGTCAAGTGATTGTAATTTAGTTCAATTTTTTTCCGCGCGGCGTTAGTAGTCACTAAAACAAATATGGCGTCGAACATGATCATCTGATTGTTGATACTTTTTTGATTAGATTTAATTTAAACTGACTTATACGTAATAAAATAGTGTGACAGCATGGATTTACCTATTAATACGCCGCCTCCGGATACTTTTAAAGAAAAATTTAAAACTAAACATTAAACAGTCGTCTTTTACCCATTCAACGACTATGCTAAAATGACGTTTAGTCAAGACGTTGAACGTTTCATTCAATAACTTGACGAGTTGTCCTTTAGGCATTCAATTAAATGTCGTCATTCAATGAACGCGCTAGTCAATCAATTGAATAGCAGATTCAACCAGATGACTGCGACAGTTATACCAGTCGGTTCGCCAGAGCCTCGTTTGTTGTTCAGCAGGCTGTACCACGGCCCGAAATAGTTAATTATAGACTTAGAACTAAATATAGTAACACCGTCGTAACATACTTTTAAAAATTCATAAACCTAAATAAGTTCCATAAATAGGCAAAATTGAAGGGTGCTCAAAGCCCCTCTGGCCTAATCTTATAATCTCGTACCAGTCATCAAAACTACATTAGGAGTAATAGAAGCAATTTAACTTTATTTCTTACTGAGAAAAAGTTGCGATTGTGCGCTGAATTTTTATTAGCCCATACCCCTTAGAACGGGGATGACAAACAGATCTGCGTCAGTAGGTATAGATTGGTATGTTGAGTTTTCTTAGGTGTGGTGATTGGAATAGGCTATTATGGCTAGAAATTGTAATTAGTCCGTCTTTAGCTTGTTCAAAAATAAAAGACACGTATTTTTTTTTTATTTGTAAATTAGACTAAAAATTACAAAGTTATAGCCCGTTGAAATTACGCGTGACGTCAAAGAGTGGGAGTTTTTTCGCCACTGAGTAACGTCAAACACGAGTGGGGACTCGTAACTTTTGATGCCTTGTATCTTTGCTATTGTATATTTGAATAAGAAAAGGAAAAAAACACGTGTCTTTTATTTTTGAATAAGCTAAAAGACAGACTAATTACATAATTCTTTTTTATTAATACTAGCTGGTGCTCGCGTGATGAGGATGTAATCCCTTACACTATCATCATTTCGCTCCAAGCCACCCTCACCTGCCTGTGGTGCATCCTGCCGAACAACAAACCACAGGCCGATGACGGGCAGCAGCGTCACCGGAGCGACATCCTATTTGCCACTCCGTCATCGGTATGAAAACTAACAGCTTCCAAAAAGCTACCCACCTATGTGCGAACGTAGATAATAAAAATATATCTAGATAGAACGGCAAAAATAACCTAAGATATGCCACGCTGGGCCATATAGCGCCATGACATCATCATCCTCTTAGCTTTGTCCCGGTTTGTGCCTCTAGGTCCAGGGTCCGCTTTGACCATGATCCTAGATTTAGCAAGTCTGGTTATTACATTGAAGCGACTGCCATCTTACCTTCGTAACCCTCAGAAAGGGGAACCAGACAAATTAGGATCATGGTTACACATTCAGTATTAAACTGGATGTGCAGGTTTCCTCACGATGTTTTCTTTCACCGCTAAGCTAGTTGTATAATTCCGCATTAATGCAAATCCAGAGGTGCGTGCCCCGCGTGGATTCGAACCGACGACCTCACGTGTGTGAAGCGACGATCTTACCACTAGGCTACAACGGCTCTCCATATAGCGCCATGTAATCAAACCAATACAAGCAGACGTCATGTTCATGCACACCAATATTTGCCCGTTCTTCCTGAAACGAGTGCTAGAAAATATGATTAGAACAGTTTGAAATGACGTTTACGCTGAATTGATCTTACTTTTTACAGTGCGCCATAAGTAAGTAAGTTACCAAGCGTGGTGATTTGGCAAATCCCTCCAAATGACAAATTGGTTATAGTCGGATGCCTAACTCCAGCAGTGAAAACGAAAATGAAAAATATCTTTATTCAAGTAGGCTACATCTTTATACAAGCACTTATGAATTGTCAAATTATGCAGGTACAAATAATAGAATCTACAACCGTGTTCAAAAGGTTGTAAGGGATGTAAGGGAGCGGCCTATCATCTTTCCGCTCCAAGCCAACATCACCTACCCGTGGTGCATCCGGTTGTATAACAAACTAGGCGCTGGCAACCGACTGGTGGCGGTATAACCATCACAGTTAAAGGCGAAGCTAAATACCACAGACCGATGACGGGCAGCAGCGTCACCGGAGCGACAAGCTACGCCCTGCGATCGCCAACCCGCCAGCCCAGCGCGGCGATTATGGGTATATCCTCCAGATGTTTGCCCTAGGTGGCAAGCAACTTGAGAAGCCTGTGTCCAGCAGTGGACTGCAATAGGCTGATGATGATGATGTTCGAAAGGTTGTTTTCTACCGAGGAGAACCGGCAAGGAACTCGATAGTTACTCTTTTTCATCGTCATTCTTACAATTTTTGGAAGAGGACGTCTTAAGGCTGATGATGATGATGATGTTTTAATGCACACAAGGCCGTTCTATCCTTAATACATTTTATGTGATTTTATGTGTCCAAAATGGCCGCCAACGGACATGGCGCGAATGATTGATGCAAATGGCTACACCGTGGCACACTCCGGAATTTACAAGGACGCAGAGCTAGAGAGAAAATACAGAGAGTATTTCACGCTTATCTAATTGTTGTTTATTTTCAGGCAGCGGGAAGGAAAGAGGGCGGTTTTGGCGTTATTGAAAGGTAAGTTAGCTTTTGCATCATCATCATTATCAGCCTATTGCAGTCCACTGCTGGACATAGGCCTATCCATTTTTCCGCCACTTAGGGCAAACATCTGCGCTCGAATTGAGCTGCCTGTCCGGGGAAGGACTTGGGCTTCTCTTTATTTATTTATTTCATTTATTTAAATTTTATTGCACAAAATGGTACAAAAGGCGAACTTAATGCTAGGAGCATTCTCTACCAGTTAACCTTTAGGTCATGCAGAGAGCAGATTTATGTGCGGTGAGTGTTCAAAGAGAAACACAATAGAAGATGATATTACCTAATATATAAAAATAAACTAACATAATAAATACATAATTATACTACATAAATATTATAATGTACCACAAACTCTTTCGCTTTCCATCAGGCGTAGGGAAGCCATTATGTCGAGCTACTATAAAAAAAAACAACTGCAACGGCGTATGTCCAGCAGTGGACTGCAATAGGCTGCTAATGATGATGATGATGCAATACCAATAATGGTATCCCATTGAATCATGATCCGCCATTGAAGCCGCCAGCTTAGAACAACCATTACAGCCATTATTCTTCAAAAATGTCTTCCTTGTACCCAATAACTTAACTGTGATCACTCCATAGATCCTATGGTGTCACGCGCCCCTGCGTCCGCCAGAGACTCAATAACGAGTCTCATCCCATAACTTCCCATAAGCCGTTATAATATATTCACGAGTTGTTTAAGTTATAGTTTTATCGGACGGGGAGATCTTATTCTGAGGTTCGATAAATCGCTTAGAACTATCATAGTTATTATCATGTTGGACCAAGGAGTTCCCCAATGTCAACTATGGTTTAGGGGGGATTTGCCTTAGTGAACGCAATAGTTTTTTCTATAGATGCGCGATATGCAGACGATGGTGGCGCGCACCAAGAGGTTTAGTTCCTCGTTCTTGCCCCGTGCCATTAAGTCTTGGAATGCCCTTCCAGCTCATGTGTTTCCTTCCTCTTATGTGAGGGCGACAAGCGCAATGGGTTTGTTCTATTGTGCCTGTCGACCTAACTTTTGGACCTCACGACCGCTTACCATCAGGTGGAGTGAGGTCATCCTGAAAGCTTTTCTTATAAAAAAAAAGATATTTAATGTACAGAATTGATCTCTCCACAGATTTATTATAAGTACATTTATATATAACTTCTAAAACTCTAAGACTAGCTTAAAAAGACACAGATTCCAGATACGTAAGAAATATTACATACAAATCCCGATAACTCGTGTATCAGAATAGGCGCCCGAACCGGGAATCGATAGTTATTGGAATTGGCCCCGGTTTTCGTCTACATACACTTTGTACAGATAGACTTCCATCTTCTATGGGACCCTGAACATTCGTTTTATGGAGTTTTATAGTTGAAGGGAGCGCATGGATTCTTATGGGGACATATAGAGTAGGGTGCGAAGGAAAATGAAAATATCTTTATTATTATAGACTCGTCGTCTAACCTCACCGCAATAGTAAGATGAAGCGGCAGTGGGCTGGCCACATCAGCCACAGAACCGACAGACCGATTGTCAAAAATGCCATCAGTCAAATTTTTGTCTGTCTGTATGTTCGTAACAGAAAAATAAACTACTGGACGGATTTTGACGAAACTTGGTACAATTATTCTTAATACTCCTGGGCAGGTACGTTTTCATCACGCTACAATCAATAAGAGCAGAACAGTGATGAGAAGTGTTGGGAAAACGGGAGAAATTTTTATCTGTATGTTTGATCGCGCATCACACGAAAACTATTGCATGGAATTAAATGCATTCACCAGTGTATTGCTAGAAGTCTAACTTAAAATTTAGGTACCATTTTATGGAAGTCCGTTATTTTTGAAACCCGATATCCACGCGTGGGACGCCGCCGGCACAGGTAGTCAATAAATAAATCGCTCCTCGCTTCGATGCAAGAAGTAAAGAATTGAACAAGTTGGCGAACACTGGAAGACTGATGATGATGTAGACCACAGAGCAAAAGAGAATTAGAATTAGAATCAATGTGTATCATTAACAGGGGGTGAGTGGGATATTATTTTAACACTCTCATTTGTGCTCTACCCGGCAGATGGATATAATCCTTTATCCGGGTCTTCTCTACTCGTTTTCCAATTTTTCTTGCAGTTTTATCATAATATTTACATCTTTCATTTGAAAATAATAAAAAGTAAGATTCAGAAGTTATACAACGCAAAGTGTTGAAGTTGAGTTTATACTGGCTCATTTGGTAGTGACCTCTGCCTTCTGAGTCAAGGGTCGTGGGTTCGATCCCCACACATTACAAACATTTGTGTGCATGAGCATGTCTGCTTGTATTGGTCTGGGTGTTTTATATGTATTTATTTACAAAAAATAATGTATCTAAGTATGTTTATCAGATGTCTAGTACCCATAGTACAAGCTTCGGCTTAGTTTGGTGCTAGATGGCGCTGTGTGGCCCCCCGTGGCATGTCTTGGGTTATTTATTTATTGATTATATTGAAACCAGCTTATTATATTCAAGTAAAAAATAATGTAAAAATATATTTTTTTATATTTTTACATTATTTTTTACTTGACGATTCATAAGTGCTTATTTTAAGTTTATGTGAATAAAGGTATTTTGACTTTGACTTTGACTTTATGTCATCATCACCTGCCACACAAGCCTCTCCTATTGTTCGTCACTTTGCTCCAGCTGTTTATAATTATTATGCACATTACGAGTTACACTTACATTACTTAGATCATTATTATTATATTCTCGTATACATTTGTGGTACCACCGTAGTTCTGATTTCCATAACATAAGTGCCTAAGCTACTTACTTTGGGTCGGCTTAATCAGCTTTACAGGCAATTTAATCAACTCTATCTGGGTTAATATTTAAACCCTTTCAGCGTTTAATTACTCAATGATTCCTTGCACGGAAGACGTCTTGATAAGTAACTAGATAGATGAATGGATATATTCATTCGCACACCATATAATAGGGAATGTGCATGACTGTTTTTTATGGATTTATTGAGATCTTTAATCTTCCAGATACATAAATATCGAAGAATTTTTAAACTATATTTTCTTTTAAGCGAGTTATAAAGCATAAGTTGTAAAATAAAATAATATCAAACAAGACAAAAACAAACTTGCTGTTCCAAATCTCAGGCTGCATAAGACTGGCAATTCATTTGCTGGGCTAAGTGTAAAATTCTTTAACAAAGTACCACAGAATATGGTTGAATTACCAATACATAGGTTTAAGTCTCATATTAAGTCATGTCTTATGAAAAAAGGATATTATAAAATACAAGACTTCCTAGACGATAATATTACATGGACATAATGAGCTGCTCGCCTGCACTTAACAAATATTGTATTAATGTATGACATCAACAGTATGATGATTATGTATATTTTTGAAAAAAGCCAAAATTGTTTCTGTTTTGCCTAAAGGTTGACTGGTAGAGAATGCCTACGCGGCATTAAGTTCGCCTTTTGTACTTTATTTTTTTTATATTGTGCAATAAAGATTAAATAAATAAATAAATAAAATTGATGAGTTTCTTACGGCACTTCTTCTCATCAGGCCTCATCCTTATCACGTCGAAGTGGTAGTAGGGAAAAAAATGTTTGACGTGCAAAAGAATTTACTTGTAAATCTACTTGCAGAAATAAATTATTTTATTTATTTATTTTATTATTTTTATCCTCCAGTGAAATTTAATTGCTTTTTTAACTTACCATAATGTTAAATTCGGTTATTATCGTGGCACAAAAGATGAGCAATTGGATTGTGTTACCGTTCAAAAGCCACGTCGTTAGAAGCATTAGTCTTGTTAAGGAGAAGTTTAGACGATAATTCAGTTGATGTTTAATTAGAAAGCGCATTGCGTCTTTGACGCGGCGGGTACGCGGCAGCGCCAACAGCCTCGAAGACGGTCGCGGCGAGGCTGGTCGTGGACAGTGCTATCATGCAGCACTGGACCTACGTTCAGCTCGCCAAAGACAATAAAATTAATTATTATTTTGCCTACTAACATAGTTTTTAAGATTAATTGTTACTAACATTATGGACCCTGTCTGAAATAAATAATTTTTATTTTATTTTATTTATTTATTTTCATTCATAATCACTTCAGCCCACTTCCACTGCTGAGTATAGGCCTCTCCTTTAAACTGCCACTTTACATAGACCCTCGCCAACCTCGTTGAATGCTTTCCGGCCATCACCGCTGTCATCCGACTATCACTACTCTCCTGCTCTTCGCACAACGCCTGTCTCCTACCTACCGTCGCCTTGGGGGGGGGGTACTCAATACTCAATGAGGGGGGGGGGATACGGAGCCGAAACAAGGATACCAACGTAAGGCGGCTAGTCCACTAATTAAAAGTCTCTCAGCGAGCTGTGGAAACGGCAATGCTCGACCTCTCTCTGCGGGATCGAATCCGAAATGAGTTGATCCGGCAGAGAACCAAAGTCTCCGCATAGCTCACCGGATTAGTAAGCTGAAGTGGCTGTGGGCTGGCCACATCAGCTGCATAACCGATAACCGTTGAGGTAAACGAGCTCTGGAGTGGAGACCGCGAATCGGCAAATGTAATGTTGGACGCCCTCAGGCTCAGGCCAGGTGGAGTGACGATTTGCTCAGAACGGCTGGCAAGTGCTGGACGCTAGAAGCCCAGGCTCGATGAAAGTGGCGAACATTGGGAGAGGCCTATGTCCAGCAGTGGACTGATACGGGCTGATGATGATGATGATTGGGGGAGGCCTATGTCCAGCTAGATCTTTGCAGATTGATGATAAAATCGAGGTATAATTATAGTTAAGGCTAGGTATAATAAGATTGGATAAAATTTTAATATTAGGTACACTATGTTGGGTATAATAATAAAAACAAATGTCTACCCCTTAAGATACCTTCTTTCTTCCCTATCTCAAATTACTAATTAGAGCCAGCCTTTCAGCGCGAAGGGGGGTAAAGGGGCATCCGGGAATGGCCGCGGCGTGAAGAACAAATTATAATGGATGCCAATTGGGGTATAAAGGAGTTCTATGATTCTTAATGTAGCAATGTTCATCAAAAATATTTGTGCAATAGGCTATTATGGTTAAAAATTGCAATTAGTCCGTCTTTTAGCTTTTTCGAAAATAAAAGGCTAATATTTTTCCTTTTTTCATTCAAATAAACAATAACAAAGATACAAGGCATCAAAAGTCAAAGTCAAAGTCTTTGACGTCACTAGATCCCGTAAAAATGCCTCATCGAGTGACGTCACTCGTAATTTCAACGAGCTATAACTTTGTAATTTTTAGTCTAATTTACAAATAAAAAAATACGTGTCTTTTATTTTTGAATAAGCTAAAAGACGGACTAATTACAATTTTTAGCCATAATAGCCTATTGTGGTGAAAGAACTGACCAGCCTAGATCCTGCGTCCTAAACCTAGAATTGCCTATCATCTTTTTGCCCCAAGCCAACCTCACCTGCCCATGGTGCATTCTGCCGAATAACAAACGAGGCGCTCGCAGCCGACCGGTAACAAACAAGGCGCTGGTGGTGGAATAACCATCACGATAGAAGGCGTAGCTAAATACCACAGGCCGGTAACGGGCAGCAGCGTCACCGGAGCGAGAAGCTACGCCCTGCGATCGCCAACCCGTTTGCCCAGCGTGGCGATTATGGGTGTATCCTCCAGAAGTTTGCCCTAAATGGCGAACCACTGGAGAGGCCTATGTCCAGCAGTGGACTGCAATAGGCTGATGATGATGATGATGATGCTGTTGTTTGCCCTAAATGGCGACCAACTGGGCTACGTCCAGCAGTGGACCGCAATAGGGTGATGATAACGATGTGTGGATTACTGTGACTGTGGCACTTAATTAACAAAATAAAACAAAATCTGGTGTTGTACGTACAATTTGTATTTTATCGTATTACAAAGTAACAGAAATTTCCGAATCACGGGGATTCACCAGTAACAATTTGTAGCCCTCGAACCCGGCACTCAGTTCTCAGACGGTACTTACGACCGCTAGACCAATGAAGCAGTCGCACCTGTTTTATGCCTCTTTACTATTTAACGATACACTTGTAATCACAAACAATACTGTTCTATGAAAAACAGCAACACTTTGCGAAGTAAAGCATTTATGATGGCGACCGGCACTCAAGTGTTAAATTGTATTCCCATCTTCCCAATTGTCCCCCCACCAGGTGACAACTGGGAAACAGACGTCCCATTTGTCACCTCTAGTCTCCGTCAAAGGGAACAGTCGGCACGAATTGTCACCCCGGTGACAACCGGGAAGTCAATTCCCAGTTGTCACCCCCAGGGCCGGTCCTAGGGCGGTGCGAGCGGTGCGACCGCACCGGGCGCCATCAAGAGGGGGGCGCCAAAATGACCCAAAACGTGAGACAAAAAACGCTCGACCGACCGCGCGAGTCGCGCGACACACGTACGAAAAAATTGCGGGGGAGCGGGTTCCGGGGTGATATTTCGTCCGTCACTTGTTTCACTATGCAGGCATTGTCTATTGAATTGTCAAGTCGTTCAAACGCGCGCGAGTGTTGTGTATACCTGGGCGATTCTCCGAAACGACAAAAAAACGTGTCCACAGCCTGAGAACACATGTTTTTAAACGATTTCTTAAAATTGTTCACTTGAAGTGGGTAGATAAAATTGGTATCTACCATGGTCAATATATAATACTTATGTAATATGTATACTTTTTTTTAAAAAAATTGTTGAACACCCGATTTTTCAGTTTACTGGCGCGTCCAAACGCAAATTTTTTAACTTTAAAAAAATATTTTAAATACAAAAACACCGATATCGATGTTTATTAATATTTCATTCGATACTTGCATTATTTAACATTAATAGAATAAACAGTTTAAGTGATTACAACATTCAGGAAAAAAGATACGGTAATTTTAAATTTGTCCAACGGAACAGCACTAATTGATCTGGCGCGGTAGATCACAGTTCGTGTTAGTGTGAGTTTATTGTGACGTCAATGTGGACTGCAACATCTCTTTAAACTCAGTCCCCGGAAATCCAGCAAGAGGAGCACACGTGTCTACGTCGCTCGAGAAGAAATTTATAAGCATAAACATAACGTAACCTGGCTTTTGTAAGGCATCACTCCTAAATTTTATGTACTGATTACCTCAGTACAAAAAATATAGTGTTTTGTTTTCTTTACATAAGGGTAATGTTAACATATTCCTAGAGTGCACGTAACAAAATATTATATTAATTTGCCATTAATTGAAAAAATCTCATAATTCTGTCACTAATTCACCTGTATTTTCCTGGCGAATTCATTATCATCATCATCATCAGCCTATCACAGTTCACTGCTGGACATAGGCCTCTCCAGTTGTTCGCCACTTAAGGCAAATATCTCGAGGATATACTCATAATCGCCACGCTGGCAGGCGGGTTGGCGATCGCAGGGCCTGATGATGACGCCTTTTACATCATTCGGCTTCTAATTATTCCATCTTTAGTATAAAGTACTAAACCTACAAATATCAAAAAAAAAATCGCGCCAGACCAATGAGCCAAAAACGCTCACTTTGTGAGAATCGCCCACCTACAGTGTGGTCTACTATGTGTCAGGAAAGACTGTCCGATCTCGGAATTTTGTCCATAGAAAATGTCATTGCCGAAAAGTTAAATTACTCCTAGTTGATAAAAAAATTTGCAAGTTCTAAAGCTAGAAAAGTGGCTATTATAGGATGTTTTTATATTTTTGCTAAATTCTCATTAGATTCGATTAATGTTAGAACAGAATAAATAAAAGTTGACAATCATTATAATTATTTTTCAGTACCCCCACATCACATTTATATAGGTATTCGCATAAACTGGTTAAACGAACTTTTCTACGATCATTTTTGACGGCAGAATAATCTGCTTTTTCTGGTGGATAATAAAGCAACTACTTAAACATTATATTTTATTTAGAGGGGCGCCATTTTTAGTTCTCGCACCAGTTAAAAATATTAATAGGACCGGCACTGGTCACCCCTGGGGACAAGGCCAGAGGGGACAACTGGGAATAATTGGTTGTCTTTGAGGTGTTTGGGTACCTGTGCGTCCGCACGTCGCATAGTAACGTTTGTGAATACGGGTGTAAGTGTATAATTAAACATTAGCCATTTTGTAGCTCGACACTTCATTATTGAAATAATTTATTACAGGTAGTTGTTAACAATGCCTACACACGTTGTAATTAACAAAAGTAATTAATGTAATCATGTAATTTGAATGCCATCATCACCAACAGAAGCAATATCTTAAATATAAAACATTGCTCAGTCGTAATTTTCAGGCGTTTCATTCTTACTTGGGTATTTATGTACTTTTTGTTTGGTTACGATGAATATTGCTACTGATACCGATTAAATAAGATAAAATAAAAAAACAACAGTTCACTTAGTTTATATAATGTCAATTACACAAGTAGGTAAAAGTAGGTTTTTTTTATTGTAGCTTGACATAATGGCTTGCCTTCGCCTGATGGATAGCGAAAGAGAAGCCCAAGTCGCTGTGTCAACGGGCAAGTAACTGGTCAGTTACCTGTCAGTTGCCACCGCCATGCCGGCCCAACCCTAATCCCCCACGAGCTCCGGAAGCCCTACTCACCGGCAGAAACACAACCCGAGGGTCATTTGGCTGCGGACGGACAGCTCAATTCGAGCGAAGATTTGCTATGCCCTAGTTCTCTTGAATCTCTCCCAAGCAATAGAGCAAGCCCCCTGTGAGCAAGTCTCCCGGACTCCCCATGTCACTTATATTTATATCCATTCGGAAAAGTCACTCCCAGTAAACCGAACTGGTCATGTGAAGATACAAATATCTTCAAGATTACACAGGCACATTCCTAGGCGTCTGGTAGTATTGCGGTGCATCGTCCAAGGTGGTCGCTCCAATCACTCCTCCGGCAGTCACCAGCAGCAGCCTCCTCTTCTTGTGGTGGCGGAGGAGGGAGGGCACGCTGGCGAAGCTCCTCTCACCCCTCCGGGCGTAGCCGAGGGCCAGCCGGCCGTCGCTGCGGCGTCTGACCCCCACGTTGTGGACTGCGTTGGAGCAGGAGACTGTTAGAGTGTAAGCGTGGTTTGGCTGTGAAGAGAGAGAGGAGTGTTAAGAAGACTATTACATTAGACATTACAACAAACAATAATTACTAGACTTAAAGAGAGGCAGGGCATAGTGAATCTTCGCTCGAATTGATCCGCCTGTCTGGGGAAGGACCTCCAAGCTATAGAGTACCGCAGCAAAATGACCTCCGGGTCGTGTTTCTGCCGGTGAGTAGGGTTTCGGAGCTCGTGGGAGGTAGGGTTGGGCCGGCATTATGACAACTGACCAGGTACTTGCCCGTTGTCATAACGACTTCTCTTTCGCTTTCCACCAGGCGTATGGAAGCCATTAATGTCAAGCTACTATAAAAAAAAGAAACTTTAACACAAAGATGAACAAAGCCAAGGGAAGATATGAACCAAACATGCCACGTCATGCCAGACAGGACGCCGAAATGCGAGGTCCAATATAAAATGGCACTCAGCATTAAAACGTGGCTCGCCACGACCACTCATTCTCAGTGATGTTAAAGAAGAGAGAGTTAAAGCCGGCTGCAATTTTCCCGAATGGATACGACTTAAGGACCTTCAAGAAGCGAGCCTACAGATTTCTCAAGGGCCGGCAACGCACCTGTGACTCCCCTGGTGTTGCGGTGTCTATGGGCTAAAGTGATCACTTACCATCAGGTGACCTTCAGGCCCGTTTGCCCCCTCTGTCATAAATCTTCTTTTCCCATTATTTGGAGTCGGGTCTCCTCACCCTTTTGCGCCAGGATAATCTATCCTGGGTTGTCTATTCAGGCAAATGGGCTTCCTTGAGGTCTCTCTGTATTTTGGACCACCAGGTTAGTGGCGGGCGGCCTCTACCTCTCCTCTATTCCGGTAGGTTCAGTGCAATTTTCACCACACCCCCTCTTTCATAAATAATAAAAAAAGTAGTTCACCTGGCTAGAAGGTCTCAGCACGAAGATGCCATCAGGCTGCCCCCTCAGCAGGTTCTCGGCCTCAGCGCGATCGATGTTCATGTAGTAGGGCTCGTTCTCCACCGGCACCGGAAGCGGCCTGTCCGCCATGTTGCGTGACTTCCTGTCGTTATCACCTTTGCCATCGGTGTTCTCAACACGACACTTTTCGGGATTGGTCTTCTCTTCAGAGTCCGAGTCCTCTGATTGGTTCGCATCGCTCGTTTCTGCGAATGAAGGTAAACAGTATGTTGATTGTTGGACTTGGTATATGAATCAGCAGCAGCAGCGTCATCGGAGCAAGAAGCTACGCCCTGCGATCGCCAACCCGCCTGCCCAACGTGGCGATTATGGGTATATCCTCCAGATGTTTGCCCTAAGTGGCGAGCAGCTGGAGAGCCCTATGTCCAGCAGTGGACTGCAATAGGCTGATGATGAGAATTGACCAGCTCTACACTCAGCAGTGGAATCAATAGGCCTCATCAGACCCTTTGATGCCGCTGCTGATGAAGACTTTACCTGTCACCACGCCGGTGCAGCAGTGCAGCGTCCAGCAGACCAGGTCCACCAGCCCGGCGCCCACCCTCGCCCCGAGGTTGGTCAGCAGAGGCCCGCTCACCTTCAGCCACCAGCACATCGTGGTGGTGACGTCACATTTTTATTTACACTACTCTACCCACTCACACACCGCTCTTCCATTTCCTAGTTAAAGCCGCAATGCACTTGCAATGCCATGAAATGCCTATTTAAGATTAGTTACTAATTTGTTGTTTGTTTCTACGAACACCCAAAAAAATTATTAATAAAAACATATTAAATTTTAAAAAACCCTCGACTTGACATGCCACGCCAAGCCACGCTGGGCCACACAGCGCCATCTAGTCCCAAACTAAAGTAAAACTTGTACTATGGGGTACTAGACAATTTTATTGATGAACTTATGCAGTACACATGCCTACATGATTTGAGTGTATTTTTATTGTTGTCTGTTTTTGTATGTATGTTTGGATTTGCACATAAATTATTTATTTATCTATCTATCTAGGTAGTTGTGAAAATATTATTGACAAGCTCGGTGGCTCATTTGGTAGTGACCTCTGCCCTCTGAGCCAAGGGTCGTGGGTTCGATTCCCGCACAGTAGGTACAAACATTTGTGTTCATGAACATGTCTGTTTGTATTGGTATGAGTGTTTTCTATGTATAATATGTATTTATTTACAAAAAAAATGTATCTAAGTAAGTTTATCAGTTGTCTAGTACCCATAGTACAAGCTTCGGCTTATTTTGGGGCTAGGTGGCGCTATGTGGCCCAGCGTGGCATGTCTTGGGTTATTTATTTTTTATTTATTTATTATCGCGGTTCTTGATAATTATAAAGATTGGTCACAGACAGACGGACTGGCGGACGGACAGACAGCGACATCTAAGTAGGAAATAGGGTTCAGAACCTTAAAAACTAGTAAAATCGATTCTTTACTCTACGTGCGTAGGTACGCCGCTTTACAAAATTAGCTAAAACTTTAACTTTTGTTATAAGTAGTAAGTTTTTACTGTTATGATACATTTTCTTAATTATACGCCTTTCAGAATAACCTTTGACACGAAAACAATAACGTTCTTAACTTTAAATTAGGTTTTCAATGTTTGAATTAGTCTATAAAACTTAGAAGCTGTTTAGCAACTAATTAATTAAGACAAGTTGGTAATTGGATATGTACATAAGATAATATCGAATCTGATAGTTCTTAAGAGTTGTTAATTTGATAAACATGACATACCAAGTTCTACTTTGATCTAATTTTCAGCAAAGTATTTTAAAAATACGAAAGGTATGATACCTACACATAATTATACTAAACTTGACATCAAAAATTTTAATATTTACATAGTGTTGTACTACTGGGACCTACATTGTTATCAATCAATTAGTTAATGTTTGTATATTCTGAAAATTATGCACTACAAGTAAATAAATATACCAAGACAGGCCACGCTGGGCCACACAGCGCCATCTAGCCCCAAACGAAGCCGAAGCTTGTACTATTGGTAGTATTGGTACTAGACAACTTACTTATACACATTTTTTTTGTAAATAAATACATAATTAAACATAGTAAACACCCAGACCGATACAAACAGACATGTTCATGCACACAAATGTTTGTACTGTGCGGAGATCGAACCCACAACCCTTGGTTCAGAAGGCAGTGGTCACTACCACTGAAACAAACTGGTCATTTAATATAATAATTTACATTGGTGTAGGTAACCCTGACATAAAAGCATATAACGAATAGATTTTTGTACAATAGGGATGTTTCCGTTGTCAAAATAATTACATTATATTTAGTCCGTATTTTAGATCACAAAAATATATTGGACACGTATTTTTCTTTTTTCAATTTAACAAAAAATAACAAAGATACAAGGCATCAAAATTTAGAAGTGGGGGTCTTTGACGTCATTCAGTGGCGAAAAAACTTCCACTCTGTGACGTCACGCGTAATTTTAACACGCGTAATTTTAATCATTGTCATTTTTGGTCTAATTTACTAATGAAAAACTACGTGTCTTTTGTTTTTGAACAATCTAAAAGACGGACTAATTATATATTTTTACGGCAACAGGCCTAGGAACAGGACTGATGTGGGCTGATGATGATGATGATGATGAGGCCTAGGAATGGAAATGTCTAAAACAAATATAATACCTACTGGTATTAGATATTATATACGAGTAGCCTACTTTTCCTAGGATATTTATACAAATCCTAAATAGCGATCGGAAATGTATTACATTTGGGATTTCAGGTGACACAGAAGGACTTATGGAATTAAGGAAAAGGAATAACTTCCATATTTGAATGGATTATTAGTGAAATATTAGGCTGATTTACCAAGAAAGTGTACGAAGAATTATGTTCTAGAAGCAGTTAGCTGAACATAGACCTCTCCAGTTGTTCGCCACTTTGGACAAACATCTGGAGAATTTACCCATAATCGCCACACTGGAAGGTGGGTTAGCAGAGCGTAGCTTACTAAAACATAAAGTACTAAGTAGGTATATCACATTGTAAATCGCAATAAACAGTGTAAGAGATGACTCATAATTAGAGAAGACAGCGCCAATTAACCGTAGTGAACGTATGTCACAATTAACGAGTGAATAGGTACTTTACTGAGAAGAGTGACGCTCTACAGCTGGCATTTAAACTTCTTACAAAAATGAATATATCGAAGCAAGTTTATTATTTGTCTAGTACAGGGTTACTCAAACTTATTGCCGAGTAAGTATGAGTTCTCGAACGATCGCGAATACCTTGAGTAAATTCAATCTGTAGATGAATGGTTAATTTCAAACAGAATTATCAAATACAGAGTAGGTAAGTAAGTATCAAAAGGTAAAAATGTATTAATGAAATACACACGCTTGACATCCAACCAGCCACCATTACGGAAATCATTTCCCGACCCCCTAAAGGCGAACCCTAGGGGTTTGCGAACCTTACTTAGAGAAACCCTGGTCCAGTACACATAGCACAAGCTTCGACTTAGTTTGGGGCTAGATGGCGCTGTGAGGCCTCGCGTGGCATGTCCTGGATTATTTAATTAAAAATATCAGTGGTAGGAGCCGTGGTAGCCCAGTGGTAAGATCGTCGCTTGAGGTCGTCTGTTCGAATCCGCGCGGGGCACGCACCTCTGGATTTGCAAAAATCTATGTGCAGAATTATACCACTAGCTTAGCGGTGAAGTAAAACATCGTGAGGAAACCTGCACATCCAGTTTAACTCTGAATGTGTAACCATGATCCAAATTTGTCTGGTTCCCCTTTCTGAGGGTTACGAAGGTCAGATGGCAGTCGCTGCAATGTAATAACCAGACTCGCTAAATCTAGGATCATGGTCAAAGCGGACCCTGGGCCTAGAGGCACAAACCGGGACAACGCTAAGAGGATGATGATACGAGCTATGAGTAAAACTTTAATAAAGTTATTGATTTGATTATACAGAGATATCATCAACATCATGTTTATTTTGGTACATTTATGCCATACAACTCCACAGAAATTTTGTATTTGTGAGTGGTTTATTAAATAAAAAAATATGAGGTCAAAAGCTTAAAAATGTGAGGTCAAAGTCGTAAAGTAATCCAATACCACTACAGCGACACGTCTAAATCTTATTTATCTTATAAATCACACTTTTTATTCATATCAGATATCACTTTGAACAACGATTTTCACTCGGATTCAATTTCGCACTCAAGTTCAGAGTTCAGTAACTTAGGGCACTCAGAAGTCACTCAAAATGTTTATGTTAATGTTTATTTCGTGTATTGACTAGTTATTTTGATACGAACTGAACTGTGTTTGGTGTTACACTGAACGAATTGTGGAATGGAGAGATGTTGTGATCTTGTTTTGTTTTTTAAGAATAGTATTTCAATTATTTTGTAGTGATGTGACCGTATGCATTTGAAGTACGGTAATTGACGATTTTTCCGTGTGTTTCTATATAATTTTTTGGATGTAGAATAAGACCAACCCACAATACCATGGGTGTTATAAAAAACGACTAAGGGAATATCAGAAAATGGGCAACAGCGTTTACCTGGGTACAAATAAAACCTAGCGCGGGCGTCAAATGCCAAATGACGTAATCAATGGGGGAGGCTTATGTCCAGCAGTGGACGTCAGCACATCATCCACGTTGAACATGTTACGGGGCATGGACACTCTTTGTTGCACACCAAAACTTGTCCGTTACTCATATAAGTGTACGTAGACTAGAGAAAATCACTTATAAAATGTCAAATAACGTTAATGCAAATCTTACTACACCCTCAAAAGCTACACTTTTGACGCAAATCCCACTAACCATTATCAAAATTCTATCATTGTATTAATTGTCCAAACTTTACCTAATAGATAATTTTTCAATTGTCTCTGAGTTTAAATCTATGTACTTAGAAACGTTATTAATCAAATAATCGTTCACTAGGTAAATAAACCGCCTGCGCGTACGAATATCGATAACATCGTTTTTACCACAGCCCCCATCCCATACCACATGTCTGCCATATGACTGTGGCGTTGTCTCTGACAAAAAAAAAACATAAAGTGGTGAGAAAGTGGAAGTAAGTAGGTACTTTCTTTATTTTATTATGTAAATAGTGTTTGGTCGTTTTATGTAAAGTTAAAAGTTACTATTGATTTTCTTAAATATTTTTTTTTGAAATTGTGTGACCATTTTGGCAGTGATACTCAGACACGGCAGTTCCCGCACATTACAAAGGTTTGTGGGCTTCAACATGTCTATTTGAATTAGTCTGGGTGTTTGCAGTGTGTGAAATATTTTTATTTTATAAAAAAAAGTATCTAAGTAAGTTTATCACTTGTCTAGAATCTTCATTACAAGATAGATAGATAGATATTCTTTATTGCACAAAATACAAACATTTATAGACAAGGTATTACAGACAACAAGTGGTACAATTTAGGCGGTCTTGTGTACAAGCTTCGACTTAGTCCGATGGCTAATTTGGTAGTGACCTCTTTTGTCTATCGTTTTCAGCAATGTATTGCTAGAGGTCTAACTTAAAATTTAGGCACCATTTTTGGAAGTCCGTTAATTTTGAAACCCGATATCCACGCGTGCAACGCCGCTGGCACAGCTAGTTTATTAATATTAAAGGGTACATAATTTAATCCATGATCGCTCCCTTTCCCGCCACAACAAAAATTAAACGAACAATAAACGATTTTCGCTTAAACGAAACCGCTAAATAATTTTCATTGCCGGCTTTAATTTATGTAATTTTCCGTGCGATTTCGCATTTTCGCCATAAAATATACCATCGCTCTCAAGCGATTTATTAATGTTTAAGCATTCACTCACTTAATTATTCAGATATCTTAGGGATGCTCAGCGTACTTATTACTTAAACATCCTTCGCATTTTTGTTAAGCAAAAGTGGAGAATATTCCGTTATTATTTTTATGTAAGTATGTATCAGACAACATCACATACATTGCTCCGATCCCAAAGTAAGTAGCTTAAGCATTTGTGTTATGGGTATCAGAACAGCGAAGGTAGCACAAATAAATACCTAAATACAAATATAAACAAAAAACCCAGAATATTATGTAAAGCTAACGACTCCAGTAGTTTAAGAGAGGTAGGGCATAGCGAATCTTCGCTCGAATTGAGCTGCCCGTCCGGGGAAGGACCTCCACCCTATAGAATACCGCAGTCAAATGACCTCTGGGTCGTGTTTCTGCCGGTGAGTAGGGTTTCCGGAGCTCGTGGGGGGTTAGGGTTGGGCCGGCATGGCAGTGGCAACTGACAGGTAACTAACCAGTTACTTGCCAGTTGTCACAGCGACTTGGGCTTCTCTTTCGCTTACTATCAGGCGTAGGGAAGCCATTATGTCGAGCTACTATAAAAAAAACCAAGCCACTCAAACTAAATTAAGTTGGAGGATATTTTCTAGGTCGTAGAGTGCCGGCCCTGACTCTCCTAAGGGCTAAACGCTACCGTAGCGCGGATCTACAAAGTAAATGATCATTTGTTATCGCAGACGCCTATAAATAAAACCTTTGATCCGCAGATGGTACGCTTTCGTTGCTGATTGCTGGCTCTTGATCCGACTTTCAAATGAAATCGCTTAAGATACAAAAATTTGCGAGTTATTTTGGTGATTGGACTTCATAAACCGATATAGCCGCTAAGCTACGATTATTTATTAATGTGTTGTCTATAAAACCTAAACAATATTTTTTTAGTTAAATAGTGTATCTTAATTGGACAAAAAGAATAGTGTAAGGCAGACTTATGCCGCATAGGCATTCCCTACCAGTCAACCGTAGGGCTGAGCAGAAATAAAAGTATAAATAAAAATACACAATGTGTTTGTATAGAATGCCCCTAACGCAGGAGTTTTGTCATAAATTTTTTAGAATCGAACACAGTTGAAAAATAGTACACAATTTACACCCTTGTATTTTTTAATGTGCGCTGAATAAACTATTTTCTATTCTATTCAAAAATGTCAAAAACGTCATGTGAAAAATAGTGATGATTAATTGATCTCATGGGCAAATTTTAGTGCGACTCCTAGACTATTTTGATGTACCTCATTTTATGTAACACCTAAAATTATGCAAATAAATTTTTGATTTGATTTTGTTTGAATTTTGAAATTGTGATCGTATTTTTGGGAAATCATTAGGCAGTTTATTATTAGCACGGGATTCAAACCCACGACCTTACTCACACCAACTGCACAGTAACTAGTCAATCACAGTAATAAACACATCCATTGCCAGTTGCGATTGTGTGTGCGACCACGAAACCGCACAGGCCACAGAATGCACAGCGGGCATCCTGTGCGTCCGCCACATGCGATAACGCCGCAATGCACACATTCCAGTCTGCGTGCATTAAATAGTCAATGTGGGATTACTTTAATTAACTAGCTGTGCCGGCGGCGTCGCACGCGTGGATATCGGGTTTCAATAATAACGGACTTCCACAAAATGGTATCTAAATTTTAAGTTAGACTTCTAGCAATACATTGGTGAAAACCGCATTTAATTCCATGTAGTATCACCATCTAGCCCCAAACTAAACCGAAGCTTGTACTATGGGTACTAGACAACTGATAAACTTACTTAGATACATTTTTTTTTAAATAAATTTACATATTAGGTATAGGTACATAGAAAACACCCAGACCAATACAAACAGACATGTTCATGCACACAAATGTTTGTAATGTGTAGGGATCGAACCCACGACTCTTGGCTCAGAAGGCAGAGGTCACTGAGGTCACACACCAATTGAGCCGAGCCAGTCAAAAATCTTTAAAATTCATATTCCTGTGTCCTTGCACACGTAAGTTCCATTGTCTGTTCCCTTACATTTTATTATTTCTTAGCCGTCCCATATTTCTGCTCAAATTATATTTGTTCTGGAACTTAATTCCGAAAGCTTATTTTACGTTTGGCGAAGTTTTATTGCCTCACAAAGGCGCCATTACTTTTTTATATCCTGCATTTCTTTCCCGCTTTGTTATAGATATAACCATTCTTTGTACTTTTTATGGTGAAGCGGTTGGATCTTGGATACTTATATATAATTGTTTATTTCATTATAAATAAATAAATACCCAAGACATGCCACGTTGGGCCACACAGCGCCACCTGGCCCCAAACTAAGCCGAAGCTTGTACTATAGGTACTAGACAACTGATAAACTTACTTAAATACATTTTTTTTGGGAATAAATACATATTATACATAGAAAACACCCAGACCAATACAAACAGACATGTTCATGCAAACAAATGTTTGTACTGTGCGGGAATCGAACCCACGACCTTTGGCTCAGAGGGCTGAGGTCTACCAAATGAGCCATCGAGCCCGTCAGATTAATTCGTCATTAAATGTTATTTTATTATTGTTACATTCCGACAGTCGACTGGCATAATGGCTCATTTGGTAGTGACCGAGATCTAAGCCAAGGAATGCGGGATCGATTTCCGCGCAGTGCAAACATTTGTGTTCGTGAACAATATGTCTGTTTGTATTCGTCTGGGTGTTTTCTATGTATAATATGTACCTATTTATGTATAATAAAAAAGAATTTAAGTTAGTTTATCAGTTGTCTAGTACCCATAGTATTAGTGCTGTAGAAATCAAAAGTAGGTAACTTGTCATCAATGATGACTCCACGATGACTCCGAGGAGCTTGATTCCAATTTCAATTTTTTATTTGCTAACTAATTGATATCAAAAGATATCAAAAGATTTTGAAATTTGCATATCGTTGAAAAGAATTCTGGCTCTAAAGCGCTAAAAACCTATTCATTATCAAGTTGAAAAGAACCGGTCGTTGCGTGACCCTTCGCAAAATCATCACTTTCATCAGTGCTGCCAACAGATGGCGCTGTCCGTAGTTAGCCCGCGCAATCGTTGTGTTTCCCCGGATCATGAGTACCGCGGAGACTTGTACGAACGGCATACTTACCTGGCGTAGGGGACACCGTGATCAATAAGGCGGTTCCCCCAGGGCGAGGCTGTACCATTGCACTGCGGTACGGTTGACCCTTGCGATTATCCCTAATGCGGATAACTCGGACGCGTTATTTTTGGTAGTGGGGACTGCGTACGCGCTGTCCCCCTTGTAATCTTAAAATTAGGGTTTAAGTAAGCTTAGCATTTAATTTTTTATTAACAATATTCATATCGCACAGCTCGATAACTAGACTGTTTCAATTCTTAGGCCGGTCACATACATTCGGAATTGCGAATTGAAATTCACGTTCGCAACAAGAATGCTCTACTTGCATATAAAGCGCTCCAGCATTTTATATGTGTCGCTTAACTTCAAACGGAGGTAACTCCAGCGAACGTGAATTTGAGTTATTTGAGAAAAACTGATTGTGGCCAAAATACACAGTTTAATTTAAAAAAAAATGGTTATTCGTTTGCAATAGACACTAAACATTTAAATTAAGCATAAAAAAGATTAATTAAACGCCGAATAAAATAGAAAAATGCGTTTTTAGTTTGGATTTGTCTATGTTTGATATAACATGGCTGGATTTACCCGTTATTGAAATAATACTGCATGGATTTGCCTATTTATGATAAAACTTGACTGGACTTGCCCAGATTTGATAAAATCTACTTTTGGTTAGATTTCTTCTACAAACATTCAAGGGCTGTCACCAAATCAGCTAATAATGTTATAAATACGTAAATACGAGATATGCCGGAATGTAGATTATAGGTAAGCCACAATAAATGTGGAAATGATTTTCTATTCGAAGGACGACCAACCACATTTTGGCTGCTTAGTAGGTCCTCTTTCGTAAATGTCTGGTTCCTGAAATAGTGGGCAATTTTGACAAATGAAATTATAAAAGCCAATGTAAGCTTTGAACTTTGAAAAGCGGCATTATGTATAAAACTCAATGTTGACTAGATTAGTAGTAGAGTTACCCAGTAGCTAATTTTAATGTGTGCAAAATAAACTAACGTAAAATGCAGACCTGGGTCAACAAACTAACGTAAGTACAGATCGCTTACTTTTGCACCATAAATCCCTCTCATTTGTACCTCCCGTGTTCTAATATATCAATTAAATTGTTGAAAATCGACGTTGACGAATTTTAGTTCGTATATTCGAACACGGGAGGGACAAATGAGAGGGATTTATGGGGCAAAAATACGCGATCCGTTCAACGAACGATCGTTTTCATTTTCTGTAGAAGGGCCCAAGACATCGATATTGTTTTGCAATTGTAATAATTGCCAGTCATGATTGATCATCAACATAAAGTAGAAAAATACTTCACCAACATCTGTAACACGACAAAATAAAAGTCTTTGTGAGGAATAATACTTGTACAACCCTGGGTTAGCGCAACTGTCAAAATCTGTTAAAAAAAAAGCAAAGTAGTAGATTACTTTCAGTTTCTTTGCCTTTTCCCGTTGTTAACCTTTAATTTTTATGTTTTAAACGTTTTTGGGCTTTACTCGGGACACAGTTTTCACTAAATTACCCATTGTAATCAACTGAAAATCAGTTTAATAATTAAAAAATCGCAATGCAGATAACCGTCTTTTGACTACAATGCATTTATTAACGGCCATATTGAAAAAATGCATCACGCTGATTGGTTGAGGAGGATTTGCCTTCATTTGATAAAAACGCCTAGTAGGATTTGTCTAAGTTTGTTAAAAAAGCACGATTTTCTGGTCGTTTTATTCGAAATATAATGGGATTTATCTTTTTATGTTGAAAAGGATATGTAGAATTTTTTTTCAGCTTTCATTTGATACCAAAATCTCCAATATTTCGGAAAATGGAGTTACCTCCGTTTGAAGTTAAGCGCCACATATGTAAGTAGAGCATTATTTCTGCAAATCTAAAATGTATGTGACCGGCCTTAATCAGGTACCTACCTAACAACAATGTATATTTATTTCTCCTACCCTACTAATACTATTCTTTTTTTTAAATTAAATAGTAGCAAAATCTATTGAAAGAGCTACTTCAATACATATTCTTAGAACAAAACATAGTCGCTTTAATTTGTCTCTATGTATGCTTAGCTTCAAAACTACGCAACAGATTTTGATGCGGTTTGTTTTAATAGATAGAGTGAATAAAGGGGAAGGTTTGTATGCATAATAGAGTATATTTTATCGTAAATACGCGAAGCGAGGGCGGGTCAGTGTTAAATAAATGGGATGTAAGGGCGCTCCCATCATCTTTTCGCTACAAGCCACCCTTACCTGTCCATGGTGCATTCTACTGAATAAGAAACGAGGCTCTCGCAACCGTAGTAACTTCACCACAGGCCGATGACGGGCAGCAGCGTCGATGAAACGAGGAGCTACTCCCTGCGATTGCCAAGCCTTCTGCTCAGACAGCATGGCGATTATGGTCCAGATGTTTGACCACGTCGCAGTACCTCTTGCCGACCACCAGATACTCTAAGGGATGTAAGGAAGCGGCCTATCATCTTTTCGCTCCAAGCCAACCTCACCTGCCCGTGGTGCATCCTGCCGAATAACAAACGAGGCGCTGGCAACCGACTGGTGGCGGTATAACCATCACAATTGAAGGCGCAGCTAAATACTAAAGACCGGTGACGGGCAGCAGCGTCATCGGAGCAAGAAGCTACGCCCTGCGATCGCCAACCCGCCTGCCCAGCGTGGCGATTATGGGTATATCCTTCAGATGTTTGCTCTAAGTGGCGAACAACTGGAGAGGCCTATGTCCAGCAGTGGACTGTAATAGGCTGATGATGATGATGATGAGATACTCTAATGTACCAACCTCTCCTGAACCCGAAGCGCGTGTCGAAGATGCTCATGATGTACCCCAGCAGGGAGTCGTCCCGCTGGCGCAGCGCCACGTCGCAGTACTCCTTGCTGACCACCACAGGCTCCAGGTACTCTTCAACGGGGAGGGGCGCCTGGTACCGTGCAATGGCCATATGGAAAAAAGGGAATAGGCTATTATGGCTGAAAATTGTAATTAGTCCGTCTTTTAGCTTATTAAAAAATAAAAGACACTTATTTTTTATTTGTAAATTAGACTAAAAATTACAAAGTTATAGCCCGTTGAAATTACGTGTGACGTCACTTGGTGAGGCATTTTTACGGGAGCGAGTGGCGTCAAAGTCTCCCACTCCTAACTTATCAAAAGCCTTGTATCTTTGCTATTGTTTATTTGAATGAAAAAAGGAAATATACGTGTACTTTTATTTTTGAATAAGCTAAAAGGCGGACTAATTACAATATTTAGCCATAATAGCCTATTACGAGTAAATTAACACGTTGTGTAGCGGGCTATATTAGCATGTTAAAGAGAGGTAGGGCATAGAGAACCTTCGCTCGAATTGAGCCGCCGCTACCGTCCTGGGAAGGACCTCCTCCTTATAGGATACCGTAGCCATATGACCTCCGGGTCGTGTTTCTGAAGGTGATTAGGGTTTTTGGAGCTCGTGGGGTGAGCGCTGCATCGGCAGCCGGGGATTAGGGTTAGGCCGACATGGCGGTGGAAACTGACAAACTGACGGCTACTTGCCCGTCATCGCCTGCCCAGCGTGGCGATTATGGGTATATTATCCAGATGTTTGCCCTAAGTGGCAAAGAACTAGAGTGGCCTATGTCCAGCAGTGGACTGCAATAGGCTGATAATGATGATGATGATGTGAAAGATACTTACGTTTTTAGATTCTCGAGACTCGTCATCACTTTGCCTCACATGTACAGAGTCATACATGTTGGCAGCACCGTCGCCGTTCTCGTAAATATTCGCAAGTGTCTCTCTATCTCTTTCCCCCTCTACCACCTGGATATCCTTGTCCTTTTCCTCCTGCAACACTTCGTGTTTCTTAAAGAACGGCATCCTGAATGTATTGAACAGTTCTTGCAGTTTAACTAAACAGGGTTTGACATTTGCTACTTGTAGAGTCTCTTGTTTGTTTTCTTCTTTTGCTACGTCATTATAACATAAATCCTCATAGAGGTGATCTTCAGGCAATTTCTCGCTTATCTCAGGCGTTTGCAAAGATTTATATTTTGTCCTAGATTCTTGCCTTTTATACGTCTTCTGAATATAGTATCTAGTATTCGTTTTAACTGAGTAATATCTGTTTTCGACATTTTCTTGCTTGGAAAATATTGATAGCAGATCGAAGTTTGGGTATTCATAAGAGCTTAGTCTGAAGAATTTCCTTGGTTTCTTCGAGTCCATTGGTAGATACGAAGGCGTGGATTTATCTTTCTTTTGCTGGTTTCTGTATAGAAAGCTCTTTGCTGGCACAAGTTTCTTAAGCAACTCTTCCACGTTTGTTGAATTCGTAGCTGTTTCTTTTTTAACCTTTTTCACAGTCTGATATTGGCTCTCTATAGACTCAATTGCTGACTCAGTAGCTTCCATTTCTTTCTCCCTGCTTGTTATATCTTTCTTCATATATTTCTCAGGGTCAAGTTTCAAATTCTCAATGAATATTATGAATTTATTCGCGTTTACTTTAGGCCGCCATAATTTAACCACTCCCTCTGTGACATCCTGTGAATTACAACGTAAATAAATTTTCTCTTCGGCTAAATATTCGGGAAGTTGGAGTTTATGTTTCGATCAAATTTGAGCTTTAAATTTGTGATGTAGGTTCGGTTTTTGGGTGGCTTCTAGTGGTTCTTGGAAACTAATGGGTTAAATTAAAAAAGTTTGTTTGTAGACCGTTTCAAGTAGTTTTATTGGGTTTCGATGGGAGCTAGGTCAGGAGTTATAGACATTATTATGAACAGATTAATTAGATAAATATTCTCCGACATGCTACCTACCGACATGATGTGCCACACAGCGCCATCTGGTCCCAAGCTAAGCCGAAACTTTTACTATGGGTACTAGACAACTGATAGACGTACTTAAATGCATTGTTTACTAACTAAACAATATGTCCACGTACACAAATGTTGGTACTGCGCGGGAATCGAACCTGCGACTATTGTATCAGAGGTAGCATACACCCAAGCAGGTCGTCCAGTGTTATGACTTGTTGCTTTAGATGGGATTCGAACCCACGAATGCTAGTCGTCATCGTCGGGACATGTCGGTTAATGAACCGGTGTGTTTTTC
>CM062098.1:1101180-1122321 GCA_031163375.1 Conogethes punctiferalis | reverse complement strand
ACTCATTCTAAGCTACACTTACGCTCAGATTCCTATGACGCGATAGGCATTTGTTAATTAGTCTGACGAGCGATATCTGGCATCAGCAGCGAAAAAAATACTGTTTCGTTTCCAGTTGTGATATACAAAATGTAACTCATGTAATCAAATAAATTACTTTCTCACTTTCTCTTCTCTTCACAAAATTTATCTTCTCAATAACGGCGCAATTTCAACCAACGTTTAGCTTTTTTCTAATACCGACGCCGCATCTAACGTTTTATCGCAGACCAACATTGTTAAAGAGTAGCCTTAAACAAATGGGTCGTGCGATAAACCTTATTAGGCTTACAAGAGTAAACATTAACAAAGAGTTGCGTCCGCTCCAGAAAATACATATGCAATAAATATAAAAATTCTAGCACCGACGTTTGCCAGCGAATCCGTCGCGGACTATATCAAGGAGTTTGCCTTGACCAAATAGAATCCGCGACAAATTATTTCAGGCAGGACCAACAAGAATAGCACTATCAAAGAGTAGCCTTGATCAAATATTATTCAAGCTGTTGTCAGTGCTGGCGAAATCCAATCGCCATATTATTTCAAACACTCGCATATTATTTCAATACTACCCGCCAAGTAACATTGTTAGAGAGTAGCCCCCAACCAAATGTCCGTGACGGCATTACTTATTATGGAAAAGAAGAGAAGAGAAAAATAAAAGCTGAATTTAAAGAAAAATACAGTGACGGCCTTTAATATCTTGTCTATATTAATATCTCGTGTATATTAATATTAATTATAATAATTGAAGAGTATTTCTACTCCGTACCTTGTAGGCTGCAGGTGTCTTTCCGCTTCCGAATTGCGACGCCAATCAAACTACTTTAAACTTTGAGTAATTTATTATACTGGTATAACTGTATTACAACTAGACTTATCACATTTTAAATAATTATTCGTCGAACCTAGATTTCCCTGCGATGTCTGTCTTCGGTCCAAGCTGGTAAAAGAATGACTCGCTTGCTTCGTCCATCCGCCCAGCACAGCTTCCTCCCTCCATTTTTTTCCCGCCTATTTTGCCGACAGAGAGGCGCGCTGTCCATGTTGCCATGTAATTTTTGTGTTGCCACTTAATTCTTACAAAATATACTAAATAATGAAGGCAATAATTAGACAAATATTAAAAATCATGACATGGGTATATCCTCCAGATGTTTGTCCTAAGTAGCGAGGAACTGGAGAGGCCTATATCCAGCAGTGGACTGCAATAGGCTTATGATGATGAAATAATAATCCAACTTATTCGTTGGTTGGACATGTGGGGTAAGCCGATCGCAGGGGCATAGCTGTATCGCGGCCGGTAACCCGTCATCGGTCGGTGGTATTAAGCTACCCGCTCATTTATGATGGTTACCTATATCGCCACCGGTCGGGTTGCCAGCGCCTGGTATGTTAATCGGCAGGATGCACCACGGGCATGTGAAGTTAGCTTGGAGCGAAAAGGTGTATATGCCGTTACCTTACATCCCTGAATTATAAATAAGTCATCATCGTCATCAGCCTATCGCAGTCCACTGCTAGACATAGGCCTCTCCAGTTGTTCGCCAACTAGGGCAAACTTCTGGAGGATATACCCATAATTGCCACGCTGTGCAGGCGGGTTGGCGATCGCAGGGCGTAGCTTTCTTGCTCCGGTGACCGCCGCTCCCGTCATCGGCCGCTGTGGTATTTAGCTACGCCTTCTATCATGATGGTTTTATCGCCACCAGTCGGTTTGCCAGAGCCTCGTTTGTTGTACGCCAGGATGCACCACGGGCAGGTGAGGATGCTTGGAGCGAAAAGGTGATAGGTCGCTCTCCCTTACATCCCTCACATACAATACATTATAGATAAGTATTGTATGTGAATACGGGTGTGAGTCAACACAGCCAAATTCACACAACGATACTCGTTTAAACCTCAAAAGGGATTACAATTCTCTCGTATCACCTTACAAGAGCTTACCTAAAACTAAGCATTCGTATAGATTACTCGTCAGCTACCAAAGAGAAACTCATCAAACTTTTGTATCAGAGACAATTGGCTTCGCTTGTTTCTAAATTGCCGCAATTAAGAGATAAAGTCTTGAGTGAGCTACGAACATTGGGCGTTACATAAGAGATAAAATGAATAGTGTGCGTATGAAATAAATAGAAATATTCGTCATAGTAATGTAAGGTTAACCTATCATCTTTTCGCTCCAAGCCCCCCACCCTCACCTGCACGTGGTGCTCCTGCCGAATAACATCAAGGCGCTGGCAACCGGACTGGTGGCGGGTATAACCATCACAATTGAAGGCGTAGCTAAATACTACAGACCGATGACTAGCAGCAGCGTCACCGGAGCGAGAAGCTACGCCCTGCGATCGCCAACCCGCCTGCCCAGCCTGGCGATTATGGGTACTATTCTCCAGATGTTTGTCCTAAGTGGCGAACAACTGGAGAGGGCCTATGTCCAGCAGTGGACTGCAATAGGCTGATGATGAATATAAAGGGAGCGACCTATCACCTTTTTCGCTCCAAGCCATCCTCACCTGCCCGTGGTGCATCCTGCTGAATAACAAACGGCTCTGGTAACCGACTGGTGGCGGTATAACCATTCACGATTGAAGGCGTAGCTAAATTCCACTGGCTGATGACGGGGCAGCAGCGTCGAGTCAACCTGTGAGGGAGATGATGAGCTTTCCGCTCCCCCAAACAGTTCAGTTGTCCAGTATGATGGGACAAAGCCCGCCTGGGCCAAAAATCGTAGTCATTTCGAAAAAACAAAGGAGCTACGCCCTGCGATTGCGAAGCGGGTGGGTACCTTTTTTATACTGCTCGACATAATAGCTTCCCTACGCCTGATGGAAAGTGAAAGAGAAGGCCCAAGTCGCTGTGACATACGGGCAAGTAACTGGTCTTTACCTGTCAGTTACCACCGCCGGCCCAACCCTAAACCCCCACGAGCTCCATAAACCCCTACTACACCGGCAGGAAACACGACCCAGAGGTCACTTGACTGCGGTATTCTATAGGGTAAAGGTCCTTTCCCAGACGGGTGGCTCAGTTTCGAGGCCAATTCCCAATTAGTAAAGGCCTCTAGATGTTTGGCCAAAGGTGGCAAACAGCTGGAGAGGCCTATGTCCAGCAGTGGAACGCAATTGGACCGAACTGTTTTATTTATTTAAACTTTATTGCACAAAATGGTACAAAAGGCGAACTTAATGCTAGGAGCATTCTCTACCAGTTAACCTTTGGGTCATGCAGAGAGTGGAAATTGTGGTGCGGTGAGTGTACATAGAGAATATAACAATTTATATAATAGAATATAACTGTTAATTTTTCTTTTGACGAACGCTAAAATGCTCTCCATCACGACAGGAGATCTTACGGCAATGCTTCAGATTTCGGGTAACTTAACACTTTAGAACATTAATAGCGATTACAGCCTCTCGTATTTCGGGTAGTCCCATAGCAGGAACCCATTATCCCCACCCCAGGGTTATTTATGGGGATTACTCCCACCTCGTGAGGGGTAAAAAAAAATAATTCACTTATAATTAAATTGCCGGGGGTACTTCCCTGCTCTATAGTGGCCTTGTCTTCATTAGGTTAAAATTTAATCAGTTATTTTTCTCATAGCGACGTTAATAAAATTATGCGTGAGAATAGATGAGAATTCGACACACTAAAAGTAACAGAAAAAAAATTATGAAGAAAAATATAATAACTAGCTGTGCCGGCGGCATCACACGCGTGGATATCAGGTTTTAAAAACAGCGGACTTCCATAAAATGGTGCTTCCAAAAAAAGCAAGACATTGGTGAAAACCGCATTCAATTCATGCAGTAGTTTTTGCGTGATGCTCGATAAACAGTACAGATAAAAAATTTCCTTACTGCTTTGCTCCTATTGATTGTAGCGTGATAAAAAGTATACTATAACCTGCCAGGAGTATGAAAAGTAATTGTACCAAGTTTCGTTAAAATCATAGACACATAAACTACTCACACGGAGTAGTTTTTGTTGTCAGGTGACCAGTTACTAGCCCGTTGTCACAGCGACTTGGGCTTCTCTTTTGCTTTCCATCAGGCGAAGGGAAGCCATTATGCCGAGCTACTATGAAAAAAAAACTCAAAATTGTTGATTCTTAAATGGATGTAGTAAAGTCTAGTTTTGAATGAAGTCAGCCATAGACTTTTATGGTGACCGTACTCAACACAGCTCGGCCAAGCGAGGCGACCCCTCCCCTGTTAATTGAAAACCTTGCCTGTCGCTCTGCCCTGAATAGTGGGGTACTAGCTATAGCGTACGAGTTTGCTTACACATTACACAACCTGCCGTGAATGGTTCAGAGTGACTAACATAAAGGGATGGAAGGAAGGTAGATAATTCAGATTCATCGTCGGAATATCGCAGATCGGGATTAAGGGAGCAACCCATTGTATTTTCACTCCAAGCCACCCTCACCTGCCCGTGTGCGCCTTGCTGGATAAGACGAGGCTCCGGCAACTGACTGGTGGCGGTATAACCATAACGATTGAAGGCGTAGGTAGCTAAACACAACAATACTCGGTAGCAATACCCAGATGAAAAAACCACAACCCGATAACGGGCACCAGCGTCACCAGCGAGGCGCTACGCCCTGCGACCGTCAACACGCCTGCCTAGCACAGCGATTGTGGGTAAAGCCTTCAGATGTTTACTCAAAGTGGCGTAGACCTGGAGAGGCAGCAGAGTCCAGCAGTGGATTAGGCTGATGATGCATAAAAAATGCGCACCGGTTTATAGGCGAAAAATAGAATTGGCTAGTCTCCTTAGACTAGCTAATAAGTCAATTACTTATTTGGTCTTCAAGATAGATATCTTCGCGACTGAAACTTCAGTAGCAAACTTAGAAGTAGGCCTATATCTAGTACCTAGTGGCTTAATTCGACCTCGTAATACTTCTACAAGTCCTAGATAACGTTATTCGCAGTTATATTTCTTATACTAGAAGACGTAAAGCTATCATACATTTGGCAAAATGTTAGCGAACTCTACAAATATTATTTTAGTTTTACTGCGATTGACCTTAAGACCAAATTTCAGGCCCTGTTAATTTTACATAAGTCTCATTATATTGTTTTATTGCTAAACTGTCTAGACGAGCAAATAACCGTGATGTGTGTCAGGTCGGTACAATCCCTTCAATGTCATCATCATCACTCATCATCAGCCTATCGCAGTCCACTGCTGGACAAAGGCCTCTCCAGTTGTTCGCCTCTTTGGGCAAACACCTGGAGGCTTTGCCCAAAATCGCCACGCTGGACAGGCGGGTTGGCGATCGCAGGGCGAAGCTTCTCGCTTCGGTAACGACCTCTCCAGTTCTGAACAGATATACAGATGTATCCAGTGTCTACCCAGCGTGTCGATTATGCGTATATCCTCCAGATGTTTGCCCTAAGCGGCGAACAACTGGAGAGGCCTATGTCCAGCAGCGGACTGCACGGATGATGAACTGAAAATAGTGAATGATATATTATAGGTCATCGAGTAGCGTACGGTGGTCGGCAGCTAATCGTATAAGCTTTACTGGCTGAAAAGCTGAAATCTCAAAAAGTCCCTTCGTCGACTCTCACGATGCCCACGAGAAGGGGCTGTGTTTTCTATTCTTCATCCTACACCGCACAGATAAAGTCCACTTTTCTGACACAATGGTTCAGTTCTACCTCAAAATAGCGAATGACATGGTCATAAGCGCATAGTCTCTTTACGAGTCACGCTCCGTTACAGAAATATAAACTGGCCGTATTAATATACGACCTATTATAACTCACCGTTACGGATATTTAAGACGGAGCAGTAAAATCGGTTTTATGTTATACAAAAATATATTTTAACTGTATTACTAATGACCATTTTCAGTACATAATGTGTTTGCATCTTCTTAAAGTATGGGTTCTTTAAAAAAACGTGAAGGAGTATCTCACGGGCCAGCATGGCTTTGGTAACTGACTGGAAACCGAGGTCTTCCGCCTGTTGTCAGAGCGATTTGGGTATCCTTTCTATCTGGCGAAGAGAACCGAGTATTTTTTAGAGGCGACAAACGTAACGTAAAGTGATGACTTCAGCCCATAGGCACCGCAACACCAGAGAAGTTACAGGTGCGTTGCAAGAAGGTTCCAAAGAACCGTTGCAGTCACTATGTTGAGTCAATATAAAAATATCTTCAAGATAAATAAAAATAAATAACCCAAGACACGCCACACTGGGCCACACGTCGCCTTCTAGCACCAAACTAAGCCGAAGCTTGTACTTTGGGTACTAGACAACTGATAAACTTACTTAGATACTTTTTTGTAAATAAATACATATTATACATAGAACACACCTAGACCAATACAAACGGACATGTTCAAACAAATGGTTGCACGTAAATAGTCCCTACTTAATTCACTGATCCCCTTAACATCTAAAACAGTGGTAAACTTCATTTAAAACCAGATAGAACAGCGAAATGGCAATTCTCGACTTTTGACATTCCAACTCGCCAAAGATAAGTGCAGATTTATCTCTAAAAGATGACAACTGTTAAGGGAATTTAAGAGCTGAAGATTAGGGATTAAGGTAATTTAAGAGGAAATTTAGGAAGATTTCAGGTGTTAATTTATGGGAGGTATCAGAGTGGAATTAGGTAGTTGAATGGTTGACGCTCTTTCCGTGAAGGAAAACGTCATGAGGAAACGTATGATGAAATTCTCTGGTTGTGTGAAGACTAACGCATGGCTAAGGTGGTTTATTAACCGGGGGTAGGGGTATTTGCCCTCCCCGGACCAGAAGTGCCGGCCGCTTTTCATCTGCGGCTGGCCAGGGCAGGGGATGTGGCCGTATGCTTCGACGCTACCCGTGTCCCTGCTACTTGCTGCCCACTGGCGACACAGGGGGGTTTAGTGGGTATGCCCTCTCATTTTGGGAGGTGTGAGTCCCAAACACCATGCCGACTTCCCCCGGAGGCGGCATGAAGGTGCCTAATGCATTCCCCTCTCAAAAAAAGGTGGTTTATTAAGGTCTTTTGCCCTATTTTCCCCTCATCATCATCAGCCTGTAAGGTAGCGATCAGTGAATGTAAGGGAGCGACCTATCATCTTTTCGCTCCAAGCGACCTCCGGGTCATGTTCCTGTAGGGAAGCCATTATGTCGAGCTACTATAAAAAAAAACACTGGAGAGGCGTAGTTTGAAACGGAGCCATGGAAGCATGGAAACCATTAGCCTTCAGCCACTAAACTATAGTTCATTCGCGTTAAGAAAATAGTGAGTCTAGCGTATAATTTCTAGCGTTTTAATTGGCTAGTGGCCTGTCAGTGACCTGTCAGTCACTATTTTCTTAACGCGAATGAACTATAGAAACGTTTTATTTATCTGTTATTAGGAAAGCCTGATAGCTGATAGCTAGAAAAGCTTATCAACACTTATTAAGAAAAATACGAGCCAAGTTTCGGAGCATAACTCATCCTCATTCAAATCCGCCCAAACATATTAATGCACGTGGTTTAATGAATGCCTTACAAGACCACATTACGAAAGGGGTCGCGTCGAATGGTACACATAAAACGAAAAACCCTTAATTTTAATTAAAAACCGAGATCATTTTATTTGGCATAAATATTTAACGGTCGCAAGTGCACATGAGTTTTGAACCTTACGCCGTCGTGTTAAGGATTCAAAGGGTTATTTCATTTTTGATGGCGAGCGACCTAACGTTTTAATTAAAAATTAAAAATAATAAACTTTTTTCCTTAGGTGTTGAAATGTAAATGGGAGGGTTAAATACTCGAGTTCTTTATTGAGTTTCGTTTTATTGTTATTAACGTTTTCATTAAGTAAGTTCTGTTTAAATGCCGGTACATTGTTTGCATACCTTTCTTTATAAAATTGTTGATTCAGAAACTTAAAATATTTTTCTTTAACAGTACGTGTGCTTTATAATTATAATGGATATTCGAATGATTGTGTAAGTCGAATGATTTTTCGCCGCTGCCATTGTAGCCGAATATATTTTTTAAGACCTGCAAGAGAGGTAGGGCATAGAAGAGAGGTAGGGCATAGCGAATCTTCGCTCGAATTGAGCTGCCCGTCCGGGGAAGGGGATAAGGCTACATAAAATTAACTCATATAATGATGGTACAACGAAATTGAATAAAAAAGTAACTATCGAATTGGGCTGGGTTTGAGTTTTCTTATTTATCAACTGACACTTATATAGCTAGAAGGTTATTGTAAAGCCTACATTTTTTTCGTGTCATTTCACAGCCATTTAAACTCCATCAACTGGGGACAGAACTTGCCAATTTTTCCTCGTGCCCCCACTATTAGCGGGGCGTCCGACGCCAGTCTATCTAGAATTGATCTGAGCCTGTCGGCTGCGAGTCGCGCTAACATTCGATCTAGATTTTTTAAATTGCTTTTTTTGCTGAGTTGCTTGGTTGTGAAAACAAGCTTTTATAATGAACAGTTGTTGGTGAAGTTGAGTGTCTAGTATTTGATAGCGAGATTGCAGATTTTTTTTAATTTACTGAAAAGTTTGAAACAACAATTGCAAATTCACGTCATAGTCTCGATGGGAGAGACCTACCTATGTTCAGCAGTGGTTTGATCTCCCCATAGTACATACAAACATTTGTTCATGAACATCTCCGTTTGTATTTAAGTCTAAGTGTTTTCTATGTATAATATGTATTTATTTACAAAAAAAGTATCAGTTATCTTGTACTCCTATTACAAGCTTCGGCTTAGTTTGGGACTAAACGACGCTATGTACCCCGGCGTGGTATGTTTAGCGCTATTTATTTATAAAGGATGGATTCTAAATGAACTGTATGACTAAATCATCATCAGCACATCGCAGTCGTTCGCTTCTTTCTAACATCTTTTACCGCTGCTCTGGGCAGGTGCGTTGGTGATCGCAGGGCGTAGCTCTTCACTCTGGTGGCTACTTTCTGGTAAAGAATATGTAATTTTCCTAATTTGGTTATGCCTGGGGTATTAGCTATGCCTTCAATCGCGATGTTAGCCATCGAAATTATATACTCGTAGTAATACCGCAACCAGTCGGTTGCCAGTGCCTCGTTTGTTATTCGGCAGGATGCACCACGGGCAGGCGAGGTTGGCTTCTACCAAAAAGATGATAGGCCGCTTCCTTACATTCCCGTATGACTAATTATGAGCCCTATATACATAACAGGCCCTACTCTTCCCATTGACTTACGGTGCCCCATTAAAAAGAGCACCCCACGTGACCTCAGCCTCTCATACGGAGACAAGCGCTTTAAATATAAACCTCCGGAGGTCGGAGGTGAGTGCGCTCGTCGAGAGGACGTATTGTGTGCCGGCTATTCAGCCCTCCTGCCCTATTAGAGTGCTGGGTGAGAAATATCACGCTGTATACATGAATATGAACGATGCTACCATATTCGATGACAAGTTTGGTTCTGGGATGCAAGGGAGCGATCTTTTCGTTCCAATCCAACCTCACCTACTCGTGGTGAATCCCGCCGAACAACAAACGAGGCGCTGGCAACCGACTGGTGGCTGTATAACCATCACAATTGAACGTAGCTAAATACCACAGACCGATGACGGGCAGCAGCGTCACCGGAGCGAGAAGCTACGCCCTGCGATCGCCAACCCGCCTGCCCAGCGTGGCGATTATGAGTATAATATCCTCCAGATATTTGCCCTAAGTGGCGAACAACTATGATGATGATGATGAGCTGATTTTAATTTTAAGTGTAAAGCACTTTCTTCCGACTTCAGTTAAAACCTGCCAGCGTAAAGGTTTGACGGCAAATAGGGATATGTCCCGGATAACTTGGTTGGAAAATGCTACTCGCTATCCATTTAGGTTCGATGTTACAGCTACATCATCCATTTTGCTGCCACAAACACAATTTGATTAGCCATGGCTGGTCATCTCGCAGGATCGATACTATAGTCTACAGGTGGCTTCGGGCCTTATTTATAAAACAGCGCATTCTTATATCTACGTGTAAATAAGCCAAGACATGCCACGCTGGGCTACACATCGCCATCTAGACCCAAACTAAGCCGAAGCTTGTACTATGGGTACTAGACAACTGATAAACTTACTTAGATACTTTTTTGTAAATAAATACATATTAAGCACCCAGATTATCACTACCAAATGAGCCACCGAGCCAGTCAAAAAGTATATGTCCGCGTTTGTTAGAATATGACCACCACATCTCATCCCGTATCGTAGAAAACAACTTAGGGAATATCAGGAAACAAGGAAACGGGTAGCGTTAACCTGGGTACAAGTAAAACCTACTTAAGTCACCAACCCACCTGCCAAGCATTGTGACTTAGGCAAATCCCCTAAATTACAATTGTTATAAATAAATAAATAAATATCAGACAACATCACATACATTGCTCCGATCCCAAAGTAAGTAGCTTGAGCACTTGTGTTATGGGTATCAGAACAACGAAGGTATCACAAATAAATACTTAAATACAAATATTAACACCCAGACACGGAACAAACACAAGTGTTCATCACACGAATGTTTGTCCCGGGTGGGAATCGAACCCACGACTCTTGGTCAGAAGGCAGGGGTCACTACCAATTGAGCCACCGAGCCTGTTATTGGTGTAGGTCTATCTCACGAGGACGTTTGCAGGTTGATGAAGGTGATTCTATTATGAACATTCTTAGGCCTACTGAAGAACTTTGAAGATCTGAGTGTACCCGGCTCACCAGGATATATTACTCCATAGTCCATGAATCCCGACATTCCAGGAGTAGGTATCAATTGCAATTTCTTCTGCTTACATGTACCGTGGAGACCCGTGCGGAAATAATGTTATAAGTACGAACAAGACAAGAACCATCAAAATCTTACGCTCTATAAAAATTGTGCATATAACCACACATAAACAAAAACATATAAGCGAGCGTCTCCTTAAGAACCTACGTTTTTGCATCAAAAGAACACAATTTGATTAGACATGGCTGGTCACCTGGCAGGATCGATACTATCGGCTGCAGGTGGCTCCGTGCATTATTAAAGAGGGGGCGCTTCTACGCAACCCGACCGCTTGTGAAACATGCTTCTACCCACTAAGGCTTGGTTTCCTTCTACATTTACATCAGTTGAGCATACCAATATTATACTTATTCCATGAAGCGCTTCTGAAACATGCTTCTACCAGCTTAGGCTTGATTACCTTCTACGCTGACATTGCTTAAGCGTACCAATATACACTTAATCCCTGAAGCGCTTTTGAAACATGCTTCTACAAGCTTCGGCTTGATTTCCTTCTACACTGACATTGGTTAAGCGTACCATTCTACACCTAATCCATGAATCGCTTCTGAAACATGCTTCTACCAGCTTAGGCTTGATTTTCTTCTACACTGACATTGCTTAAGCGTACCAATATACACTTAATCCCTGAAGCGCTTTTGAAACATGCTTCTACAAGCTTCGACTTGATTTCCTTCTACACTGACATTGGTTAAGCGTACCAGTATACACCTAATCCATGAAGCGCTCTTGAAACATGCTTCTACCAGCTTAGGCTTGGTTTCCTTCTACGCTGACATTGCTTAAGCGTACCAATATACACTTAATCCCTGAAGCGCTTTTGAAACATGCTTCTACAAGCTTCGGCCTGATTTCCTTCTACACTGACGTTGGTTAAGCGTACCAATATACACTTAATCTATGAAGCGCTTCTAAAACATGCTTCTACCAGCTTAGGCTTGGTTTCCTTCCACGCTTACGTCGTCGAGCGTACCTACCAATATACACTTACTTCAAGAAGCGCTTCTGAAACATACTTCAACTAGCTCAGACTTGATATCCTTTTATGCTGACATCGTTCGCTGACATTGGTCTAGCATACACTAGTTCCATAAATCGAGAAGCTACGATCGCCAACCAATCTGCCCAGTGTAGTGATTATAGGTCCACCAAGTGTTTGCCCAAAGTAGCAAACAACTGGAGAGGCCTATGTCCAGCAGTGGACTGCGATAGGCTGATGATGATGATGATGAACTACGGTAAGAAGCTTCGGTATACGCCCTCAGATCACGTCGCATAGCCACTTGTTGATTCAAGCTTTCCGACCTATTGCACAACAAAAACAAAGAGTTCTCGATAAAACCACTATTTTCACTTACGCATCGTCTAAAGCAGAGGTCCCTCGCAGCGGATATTGCAAGAGGATCTTTAATTCATTCCCTCTTTCTGCTTTCAACGTAATAGATACTGAACTATATTTAGCAAAGCATATACATCGACTGACTCGGTGGCTCATATGGTAGTGACCCCTGCCCTCTGAACCAAGGGTCGTGGGTGCGATTCCCACCCGGAACAAACACTTGCGTTTGTTCCGTGTCTGGGTACATTTGTATTTAAGTGAGTATATATTTGTGGTACCTTCGTTGTTCTGATACCCATAAGACAAGTTCAGCTACTTTACTACTACTACGTAGCTCGACATAATGACTTCCCTACGCCTGATGGAAAGCCAAAGAGAAGCCCAAGTCGCTATGACAACTGGCAAGTAGCTGGTTAGTTACCTGTCAGTTGCCACTGCCATGCCGGCCCAACCCTGACCCCCCACGAGCTCCGGAGACCCTACTCACCAGCAGAAACACGACCGGGAGGTCATTTGGCTGCGGCATTCTATAGGGTGGAGGTCCTTCCCCGAACGGGCAAAAAAAATATAAAACCTACTGCGGTCACCAACCCACATGCCAAGCGTGGTGACTAAATAAATTCCTCTTAATGACAATTGTCTTTGGGGGAGGCCCATGTCCAGCTGTGGACGTTTGCTGGCTGATGATGATGATGATATTAAATGATGACTGGAATCTTCTCCTAGAACACATGCACTCGATGTCATTAGGAAAGTTCGTTTCTTAATAAAATGACCTAACAGAAAATCGAACTGGTAATTTTTGGGCTAATAATAGATAGATATATTGAGATGACTTAAAAACTATATACAATGATAAATCGACGTTTTTATGCAAGAGGCGGCAGATGAGCAAATGTGATACCTGATGGTAAGCAGTCGACACCGCCCATAGATACCCGCAACTCAAATAGAGTTCTGGAATTTTTGAGCGATTTCTTCCAGACAACCTTAATAAACTGAATCATTAGCTCCAAAGGGCTACAAAAGGTTTGTGCGCGTTAAATCCCGAACATTTTATATCAGCACAGTAGTCAATTACAGCTTATAAATTGTTAACTACACGTATTTATCCCCTCACGCACCCAAGTAACAAAGCGCTGGTCCTTCGAGCCGGATATTGCGGGCGCCATCTTTAATTCATTCGCGCTCCACCGCGGGCTATCATTGCCGTTAATATTTAACCATGGGACTGTAAGTAAGTGGTCTACAAGTTGTTGAATATTGATATTTTCTTCTTTACATATTTATGGTTATGCGGTATTATGGCTTAAATGTAGTCAGCTGTTATGTTTTGTTTACATTTGAAGGGCTTCTTAAAAGTTACCGACAAAGCTCACCGGATTAGTAAGCTGAAGTGGCAGTAGGCTGGCCACATCAGCCGCAGAACCGATAACCGTTGGGGTAAACGAGTTCTGGAGTGGAGACCGCGTCTCGGCAAACGTAGTGGTGTAGGACGCCCTCAGGGCAGGACGGCTGGCAAGTGCTGGATGCGAGAGGCCCGAAATCGATCATGGTGGCGAACCTTGGGAGAGACCTATGTCATCATCAGCCTATTGCAGCCCACTGCTGAACATAGGCCTCTAAAGTTGTTATCCACTTAGGGCAAACATCTGGAGGATATACTAATAATCGCCACGCTAGGCAGGCAGATTGGCGATCGCAGGGCATAGTTTCTCGTTCCCTTGACGCTGCTGCCCATCATTAGTCTGTGGTATTTAGCTACGCCTTCAATTATGATGGTTATACCGCCAACAGTATGTTGCCAGCCTATCGGAGCACCAAGGGCACGCGAGGTTGGCTCGGAGCGAAATGATGATAAGTCATACTCTTACATCGCATGATGTAACGGAGATCTTTGATGATTATGATGACTTTTTTTTTTTTATAATAGCTCGACATAATGGCTTCCCTACGCCTGATGGAAAGCGAAAGAGAAGCCTAAATCGCTGTGACAACTGGCAAGTAACTGGTTAGTAACCTGTCAGTTGCCACTGCCATGCCGGCCCAACCCTACCCCCCACGAGCTCCGGAGACCCTACTCACCAGCAGAAACACGACCCGGAGGTCATTTGGCTGCGGTATTCTATAGGGTGAAGGTCCTTCCCCGGACGGGCGGCTCAATTCGAGCGAAGATTCGCTATGCCCTACCTCTCTTACTTCTTACTTAACTTACAATGATTACCTACACAAACTTCTAACGATATCACTGGCATCGTCCTTGAAAATACGATCGTTGATCAAATCAAATACGCTTAAGCTCAGAAGCTTCTCATATTTAATTCATTCACGGCACCGCCTCGGGACAGTTGTGGCATTCTATTCTAGATCTTAACACGTTTAAAATAGAAACTGCTTGCGATTACTTGAGGAATTAACTTGTTAACTGTAATCAATTTGAGGAGCTTGGAATTATCTCAATCACACACGCAAGATATTCTTTAGGTAGATGGAATTTCTTAAAGGAATTCTTTATTGAACAACATACAGTTGACCTCAAACTAACTAACTAAACTAACAACTAAAGGTATTTTACCTTTGCGGGGATTGAACCCAAGACCCTGGCTCAGAAGGTCACTACCAAATGAGCCATCGAGCCAGCCAGAGGAATTTAAATTTTAAACCTTACAAGACAATTTATGAATTACAATAGATACATTAACAAAGAGAAAGTAATCACAATACCATTTTCAACTTACTAATCATGTACGTACCTATGTCAAAATCTGCAAAATAATCAAAGATATTATATATCTCTATCCCATCGCGTACCAAAAAATTTGGTAACTCCTACTTATGCCGTACTATCAAAAATTGGAATTCTCTGCCGGTACACGTGTTTCCTCCTTCTTACAGTATGGGATCCTTTAAACGAAGCGTGAAGAAGCATCTCACGGGCCAGCATGGCTGTGGTAACTGACTGGAAACTGAGGTTTCCCGCCCGTTATCAGAGCGATATGGGCTTCCTTTTAACTTTCCATCAGGCAAAAGGAAGCCACTATGCTGAATAAATATAAAAAAAGTGGGTATGCCCTCCCATTTTGGGAGGTGTGAGTCCTACACACCTAATGCATGGTGCCTAATGCGTACCCCTCTAGAAAAAGAAACAAAAAACAGGCTGATCATGAGTGTTGATGATGTAAAGCCTCCAAATGATAGACCTTAATGCTAAACAACTGGAGAGGCCTATATCCAGCGGTGGAATTCGATAGGCTGTAAGCGGTAAGCTTCTTAAGTTATGACTATGCTTACTGTGCATAAAAAAGGCGATCGCTCTTCCCACCTCATGGACGAATCATCCCGGTCAAGATCCCTGCATTTCTCACGCCGCAATCCGGAATAGGGATCGCCTCTTTGTCAATAAGTTCATGAGATATTTACATATGTCCCGGGTAACAAATGACCGATGTCCCCCCGGGATAAACCGATCAATCTCGATACGGAGCTATTTATTCTCTTCTCGATTTCTGATAGAAGCCATTTTTTCTTTTTGAGAGCGCAACTTTATAGTGGTTGCTTGATATCAGTTTATTTTTTTTGGGGTTACGATAAGACATGCCACGCTGGACCACACAGCGCCATCTAGCCCCAAACTAAGCCGAAGCTTGTATTATGGGTACTAGACAACTGATAAACTTACTTAGTTACAAATTTTTTTTGTAAGTAAATACATTTATACATAGAAAACACCCAGACCAATACAAACAGACATGTTCATGAACACAAATGTTTGTACTGTGCGGGAATCGAACCCACGACCCTTGGCTCAGAGGGCAGAGGTCACTACCAACTGAGCCAACGAGCCTTTCTATAACGAACATACAGACAAAAATTTTACTGATTGCATTTTTGGCATCAGTATCGATCACTAATCTCCAAAACCCCATAACCCCTTGATAATAATGTAGAGAAGTCAAAAATTGACTTCTCTACAGATTTATTATAATTATTTATTTATTTATTACACCAATAAAGTTTACAACTACATATAGACATAGTCCCACAAAACTATTTAAATAGTTTGTGGAATCAGACACGAGTCTCTAAGTTAAAATGATAAAAGTTAAATACTAGGGTGATGTAGCCAAGAAATAATGCTGCTCCCGGCGTATGTCTTCGGGCAAACTGTTCAATAGGTATGGTAACCTTTACTTAATACTTACTTAGTTCGTTATCCCAAAGAGCAGTGTGTCCTTCTAAGTTGACATTCCTCGAGCGCCGCGTGAAATCACAAACCGCGCCGTAGGAAATACCCTGTGGAAATACCTAACTTATTTACGGAACCGACTGCAGACGCTTTTAGATCTAACAGCAGCCAATTAGCAGATAGAATTGGAAGGGTTCTTCATTGCACAGTACGTTAACAATTTATTCTTTAATTTTTTTGCATCAGAAATTGCTTACCGCCGTCCACTGTTGGACATAGGCGTCTCCACTTGTTCGCCACTTTGGGAAAACATATGAAAGCTTTACTTATAATCGCCATGCTGGGCAGGCGGGTTGGCGATCGCAGGGCATAGCTTTTGGCACCGATGACGCTGCTGCCTTCAAACTACATAGATGGCGTTGTATAGCCCAGAGTGGGTGACAGACGAGCAGGTGGCCTTTTTTGATAGTAGGTCGACATAATGGCTTCTATGGCTGATAGAAAGCGAAAGAGAAGCCCAAGTCGCTGTGACGAGGGGCAAGTAACTGGCCCAGCCCTAGCCCCCTCACGAGCTCCGGAAACCCTACTTATCGGCAGAAACACGACCCGGAGGTCATTTGGCTGCAGTATTCTATAGAGCGGAGGTCTTTACCTGGACGGGCAGCTCAATTCGAGCGAAGATTCGCTATGCTCTACCTCTCTTAAAACGTAGGTAGTTACGGTAGTTTACGCCGAAAAAGGGATCGTTGGAAACCCCACGGAGATTGTCTGTATCATCATCATCATCAGCCTATCGCAGTCCACTGCTGGACATAGGCCTCTCCAGTTGTTCGCCACTTAGGGCCAACATCTGGAGGATATGCGATCGCAGGGCGTAGCTTCTCGCTCTGGTCGTCACCAGCTACGCTGCTGCCCGTCATCGGTCTGTGGTATTTAGCTACGCTTCCAATCGTGATGGCTATACCGCCACCAGGCCGTTGTCAGTGTCTCGTTTGTTGTTCGGCAGGATGCACCACGGGCAGGTGAGGTCGGCTTGGAGCGAAAAGATGATAGGCCGCTCCCTTACATCCCATTGTCTGTATATCTGGCATCAAATAGTCTATCGCCAGGCCACTAATAGGCCGCGTTGGCTCCTCTGTCGCCCGATCGCCGTAGGCAGTAATTAAGTTAAGAATTTCCTTTGGCATGGCTTGTGATTTCGACGCGTCGGTCGAAGAGGAATGTGAACTAGCCGAGATACACTACTGCTTAGGATTGCGAACATGATTTTAACTAATATTATAAAGCTGAAGAGTTTATTTGTTTGTTTGTATGTTTGTTTGAACGCGCTAATCTCAGGAACTACAGGTCCGAATTGAAAAATTATTTCGACCATTTATCGAGGAAGGCTTTAGGCTATATAACATCACGCTGCAACTATTAGGAGCGAAGAAATAATGGAAAATGTAAAAAAAACGGGGAAAAAATAACTATTCCACGCGGGCGAAGTCGCGAGCACAGCTAGTCATTTATAAAAGCTCCATCTGTGCATTGACGGATGACGAATATAAGTCACTCTTATAACAGATCTTTTCCAGACAACCCTTAAGTAGAGGAAATGCAGTTTTGTTCATATGTTTATGGTGATTTCTGGAGCGAATCAAGAATTTCAGATTCTTTCATTTAAATGAAAACAAGGATCATAGTTGTGGATGAAAGACGGCCAAGCTGGAATGACGAGTGGGTGGGTCAGATTTGCCGAATGGATCCCGAAAATTGGACCAAGATCGTCACATTCAAGAGGAAACCCCAAGAAATAATGGCGAGACCTTTATTTTTATAATAGCTCGACATAATGGCTTCCCTACGCCTGATGGAAAGCGAAAGAGAAGCCCAAGTCGCTGTGACAACTGGCAAGTAACTGGTCAGTTATCCGTCAGTTGCCACTGCCAACCCTAACCCCCCACGAGCTTCGGAAACCCTACTCGCCGGCAGAAACACGACCCGGAGGTCATTTGGCTGCGGTATTCTATAGGGTGGAGGTCTTTCCCCGGACGGGCAGCTCAATTCGAGCGAAGATTCGCTATGCCCTACATCCCTTAAATCTAGACTAGGTATCTTGACGGATTAAAAAAATAAATTGGCAAATATTGGTGATGGATCGCGAGGTGTGGATGACTTGGAGGCCTTTGCCCAGCAGTGGGATCATCAACATCAGACTTTCGCAATCCACAAAGAACTAGAAATAAGTTTTCCCAATAATTCGCCACTTAGATCTACCTTGGACCACTGTCCATCCCACTGGATGTGGTGGGCTAAATAAAAAAAAAAACGAGTTTCACTAACCAAAGCTTGCAACCCTGAGCTTATATTATTTATCACTGCATAGCACACTCTCTCATCTTAAGATCTCCACGAAATCTTCGAGGAAAACTTCGTAACGAAAGAGGACGTAGCATTATTGTGCTCGACGGTATAAGGAATTTTGTAACAAAGCATCTTTTAGCCAACGGAACGCCCGGGAAATGCACTGGCTAATATCGTGTTCTGCTCAAAGAAGCTGTAAAAAGAGACGGGATCTTTAAGGGATGTGGTGTTATGTATGTTTGGGAGGACCATAAGCTTTAGAAATTGTATGCTTCTTGTAAATATTTCTTAACTAGCGCCCTCGCTACGCTTCGGGTATTGAGTATTCATTATAGGTACGCAAACCTTTCTCTAATCTATCTCGAATCACTCTATATTCTATTTGTTGCTTGCTGTTCCAATCTCAGGCTTCGTAAAACTGGTAACTCATTCATAGGACAAAGTGTAAAAATGTTTAACAAAATACCGCAAAATATTGTTGATCTACCTTTACATAGATTTAAATCTCGCATTAAGTCCATTTTAATGTCAAAAGGTTATTATAAAGTACAAGACTATGGATGACAATATTACATGGACATGATAGTCTGCTCGCTTGCGCTTTTTAAAACGATATTATTGTATTACATATTTTAAAAAAGGCTACCTAACTGTCGAGTTTGTTGCGGCACTTCTTCTCGGCAGGCCACACGTCGAAGTGCTGGTAGGAAAAAAGTTTGACGCGCAAAAGTATTACTAGTGAATGTATTTGCAGAAATAAACTATTTTATTTCAAAACTTATCAGATTATGTTTCTGAGATTTCCTGTCAGATAAGTGATCGCTTTTATAAACATATTTAGAACAAGTTTTATTAACAATCCTACTTTCTTTTCTGCTACTTGCTACTTACATATTTTTAAGCTGAAACTCGGTTCCCCCAAGCGTCACATCGGACGGAGCTTACAACTCGTTATCCAATGCACACAGGAAACGTGAAATACAAGTATATCGACACTTAGAGCGCTTTCACACGGGCGTTTTAGTCGCGCGACTGCAGCGCTGCCGCTGCTAAGCGGGTAATTATTGAAGCGGTTCCAGCATAGAATTGTTTAACCTAATAAAGGTTGTCAGAAAAACATCACTGCTAGTGATAAGACCGCCTTCATTGTACCTACTTTTTGTATCTGTATAGGTACCTTTTTCAGTAAATGGCTAAGTTTGTGCAATAAAGAATATCTGTCTAACAGCAACTGCTATTTTTCACCATCGAACATCATTTACCAATTTCATCCTTATCATTCTTCTTGTCGAGTCGATGACAAAACGATTATATGTTGTGAGACCTTATCATGTATTCATTTATTTAAAACTTTCTTACACAAAATGGTACAAAAGTCGAACTTGATGCTAGGAGCATTCTCTATCAGTCAACCTTTGGATCATGCAGAGAGCAAATGTGTCTATCATCTGTGTGTATCATCTTGATAGTACTATGGTACGTTTTGCATGAAATTTGCCTCTTGCGGTTCTTTGCAATCGGGTTCCAGCTGCGACTTTTTCGCATGAATACTGCTTGGAGACCTATAAAAAGTGAGCGTACAAATGTCTCAAGAGCCGGAAATGCACCATGACTCTTCTGGTCTATGACAATGGTCAGATGACCTTCAGGCCCGTTTGGGTGGGACGCCTAAGTATGCCCAGTTATGGACGTCTGCAGAATGATGATAGATCATGCAACTGCGGACTTAGCGGCGCTTCAATCGCGCGGCTAAAATTGCTATGTGTGAAAGCGCCTTTAGAATATCTGGAGCAACATCATGTTCTTAATCTCATATGAGAGTTTTCAATTTTCTCCAAGTTTCCTCGAGGACATAATATCGTTTTGCTGCAGATGTACCGGTTATCTTCACACTGAGCGAAGCTTGTTATGTAAACTAAAAATGTCTGTAAAACTGCAAAGTTTTGATCACAGTTGCGAAGAAACTTTTACTTATTCTTGCGGTGCAGTATGAAAAAAGGAGAAGTAGGGTAGCGAATCTTCCTCGGGGAAGTATCTACACCTAAAAAAAAATTAGTCAAATTGAGAACCTCCGACTGGCTCGGTGGTTCAATTGGTAATGACCTCTGCCTTATGAGCCAAGGGTTGCGGGTTCGATCCCCACACATTACAAACATACAAGTTTATCAGTTGTCTAGTACCTATAGTACAAGCTTCGGCTTAGTTTGGGGCTAGATGGCGCTGTGTGGCCCAGCGTGGTATGTCTTGGGTTATTTGTCCTCCATTTTGAAGGCGGTTGAAACCCATTAACAATAAAATTGTCGACCCGACCCAAGGTTAGAACTCGGGACCTCTCGTTAGACAGGCATCTACGACCACTACACCAGTCTTACTTTATTAATAAAATGGTTGATTAAATATAGTCACGGCTGTGAATTTAATCACCTCATTTGAAAGA